>CAUYLG010074503.1:0-18787 GCA_963573385.1 Cacajao melanocephalus | reverse complement strand
CAAAAAAAAAAATATTTCCCTGTGTTGCATTGGTTCCTTTTTCCCCTTAACCCACAACTCAAAATTACTTTTACAAAAATTTTTTTAAACTTTATAAAAAAAAAAAAAAAAAAAAAAAAAAAAAAAAAAAAAAAATTGGAGCCAAGTAAGGGAGTGTTGTTAAATACCTGATGCTTGTAGACCATACACTGAACGCTACCCTAGGAAACCTAAAATAAACTGACTATCCCTGGGAATACTGCCCAGCCTCAAATCATCTCAGTACATAAAACTGGATTAAGGTGATACAGAATTACTAATGTCCCTATCTTGTCTTTTATTTCTTTGAACATATTGAGCATGGTTATTTTCTTCAGGTTTATTGTGGTATAATTAATGTTAAATAAACTGCACGTATTTAAAATGTACAATTAAATGAGGTTTGATGTGTATACACACTGCTGAAACCATCATCACAGTCAGCATAATTAACACAACCATAATCCCCAAAAGATTTTTTACGCATCTTTGTAATCCCTGCCTTCTACCTGTTCCTACCCTAGTACTCCACATTCCTAAACCACCAATGATCTGCTTTCTGTCACTGTAGACTAGTTTGTATAATTATAAATGGCATGTACTTTGGGAGGGGGTCACTTCTACTATATAAGTAGACCTGAAGTTGTTGATCCGTTAATCCACTGAAAGACATTTGGGCTGTTTCTGGGTTTGGGCTATTACGAATAAAGCTACTAAGAACATCCTTATATAAGTCTATGTATGGGCATAATGTACGAGTATTTTGAAGCCTGTTTCTGATAACATTCCCATCAGATTCTACAGTACAAGAATACAGAAAGGATAAAAGGATCAAAAACTATAACATGGAGGCTGATGTGTGGTGGCTCATACTTGTAATCCCAGCACTTTGAAGGCTGAAGTGGGAGGACTGCTTGACTCCAGGAGCTCAAGATCAGCCTGGGCAACATGGTGAAACCCTATCTCTACAAAGAATAGAAAAACCAGCTGGGTGTGGTGGTGCACAACTGCAATCCCAGCTACTTGGGAGGCTGAGGTGGGAGGACTGCCTGAGCCTGGGGTGCTCGAGGCTGCGGTGAGCCATGATCATGCCACTGCACTCCAGCCTGGGCAACAGAGTAAGGCCCTGTCTCAAAAATAAAAAAAAGTAACATGAAAACACTAACCAAAAGAAGGCTGGCATAGTTATATGAACTTCAAAGTAGCCTTTTAGGAATACTTCATATTGAAAAAAGCTTCAATTCCACAAGAAGATTAACATTTTCTTATGTACCTAATGGTATAACCTTAAAAGATATAAAGCAAAATTGAGAGACACAAAGAGAAAAAGACAAATCCAAAATAACATGGCTGGTGCGGTGCCTCACACCTGTCATCCCAGCACTTTGAGAGGCCAAGGCGGGTGGATCACCTGAGATCAGGAGTTTGAGACCAGCCTGGCCACCATGGTGAAACCCTGTCTCTATTAAAAATACAAAAATTAGCCAGGCATGGTGGCACACACTTGTAATCCCAGCTACTCAGGAGGCTGAGGCAGGAGAATCACTTGAACCTGGGAGGCAGAGGTTGCAGTGAGTTGAGATTGCCCCAGTGCACTCTAGTCTGGGTGACAGAGTGAGACTCCATCTCAAAAAAACAAACTATAAATAAATAAATAACAGTGGAAGATTTTAACATGACTCTTGCAGCAACTGATGAGAATATGCAAACAAACAAAGCAGGAATAAACAAGAAACAAAACTGACCTGAATTATACATATATACACATACATGTTTATGTGTATACACATGTATATGTATATTCACATAAACATGTATATATGTATGTGTATATGTGCACATATGCATGTGCATATATGTGTGTATAGATATATATATATGTATATAAACACTGCACCAACTGCAGAATAAAATTCTTTTCAAGTTCATACAACATTTTTACCAAAATTAAATTTGTCTGCAATATAAAGCAAGTTTCTGCATATTTAAAAGGACTGAAATCATACATAGTTTCTTCTCTAATGAACTGCAATTAACCTAATATCAATAACATTAAGATAAATAGAAAACTACCATATAACCATAATTTTAAAATATGCTCCTAAATAATCCATGGGTTAAAAAGTAAATTTCAATAAAAACTGGAAAATATGCTAAACAAAATAATTAAAAAACAATATCAAAATTTGTGAGATGCTTCCTTAGCATTCATATTTTGGTGCCTAATACTCTACCAGTAAACGAACCACAATAAAATGGAGTAGGAGAAAAAATTAGAATGTGTCTGTAACATCCTGTTGTAAATGGAAAACAATTTGACTTTCAAGAACATCATAGCCATCACTAAAAAAGGAGGAAAAGGGAAGTAGGGGATTATACTAATTACATTTTGAAAAATTGCACATAAAATAAAAATATCAACTAATGATCATTAAAGTTTTTTATTTTATAAAAGACAATGACATCACAATAATGCTCAAGAAAAAACATAAAATACACTAAATAAACCTAAAGGTAAATACAGTAGCCTGTTTTTATAATGTATAGAAAAGTATTGATATATATGTATATTTTGGGTTTTAAAATTTTGAGTATGTGTTCATTTATAAAACACATAAATGTGTTTGTTTTTATTTATGTAAGAAGAAGAGAGTGAATAAAATTGGTAGTGAGCCAAACAGCACTAGCCAAAAGAAGAAATTATATTACAAACAAGAAGATCCAATCAAGCACTGAAGGTGCCCTAAGTAACTAACTATAAGGTGAGTCCCACAGCTGATTAGCATTGGTAGTCATACCCAAAAGCCAATTAAAAGAAAGCTTCTACAACGAGTCCCAAGAGAATACACTAGACACAAGTCCCCAAAAGTAAGCTAACCATATAGACTTTTAAAAACCTTATCTCAGGACATGAAACCCTAGATGAACATATTAATTTTAATGAGGTGTAGGCATAAGTTGCTGATCATTTTAGGAGATAAGCATACAATTAAAAGAACAAAAAACCAGGATAACCTGTTAAGTTTGTCCGGCCAAACAAAATTTAAAGACTTCCTTATTTCTGAGAAAGAGAACAAATTTTCAAACTAAATTTATAGAAAAGATGGGAATTTAAAAGTAACATGATATAACACATAAAACTCAGATTAAATGGAGATTTGGCATAGAGAACAAATAGCTGAAATCTGAATCAACATGGACTAAGAAATCAGTTTTCATGTCCAACACAAAAATCGACTGGTCTGTGACACAGAATTAGTATCTTTGCTGGTCTGAGAATGCATGCTCTTTACCTTTGAGTTTGGTGAGACCACTAAAACCCAGAGAAGATAAAAGCAAAATATAATTGCACCTGGTTAAATTACCTATACCTACAAAAACAGAAAAATTAGAACAGGAGGAATATATTATGATCAGGGTATGAAACAGTTAAATTCATGGTATTTACTGATCTAACTGGTTTGGGGTAATAATTTAGATATGTGGTGTGTTTTTCTGCTTCTTAATGTGTTTAGATCATTTTAAAAAACACTTATGAAATTGTATGACTCCAGTCAACAAAAGTATTTAAGTTTGCAATAAGTGTTTAAATATCTGGGATTTGTATTATCAAAAAGTTTGATTATCTGCATAAGGAATACAAGATACTTAGAAAAATATTAGTGTTTAATATCTAAAGATATATCAATTGTTTGACAAATTAATATTAATAGATTAAACAAATTTGTGTCACAGATTAGAGTGTTTAAAAAAATTTATAGCTTTAAATGCATATATGAGAAATAAAGTGATCAGGCATGGTTGCTCATGTCTGTAATCCCATCACTTTGAGATGCAGAGGAGAGGGGATCACTTGAGGTCAGAAGTTTGAGACCACCCTGGCCAACATGGTGAAACCCCATCCCTACTAAAAATACAAAAAAAAATTAGGCACGTGTAGTGGCATGTGCCTGTACTCCTAGCTACCTGAGGGGCTGAGGCAGGAGAATCACTTAAACCCAGGAGGCAGAGTTGCAGTGAGCCGAGATCATGCCATACTGCACTCCAGCCTGGATGACAGAATGAGACTGTCTCGAAAAAAAAAAAAAAAAAAAATAAAGAAACACTAAAAATCAATGATTTAAAAATTCACCCAAGGAACTTTGAAAATGGACAGCAGATTAAATCCAATGAAGTAAATAAAGATGAGAACAGAATTTTTAAAAGAAAAAAATTATACAATAGAGAAAAATGACAAAGCTAATGGCTGTTAATTTGATAAGCTCCCAGCAACACAAAACAAAAAAAGAAGGCAATAGTAATCAAAACCAGGCATCACTACAGATCCTACTGACTTCAAAAAGATAATAAGAGTATATTATGAACAAATATAAAAATTTAGAGGAAATGAACAAATTCCTAGAAAAACAACTTCTCAAAACTGGTTCAAGAAATTGAAAATCTGAGAAGCAGATATCTATAAAACGGCACAATAGGAGGTTCCAAAATTCATCTCTCTATAGAAACACAAAATTAACAACCATCTAAATACAAAAATACCTTCAAGAGAACTCCAGAATCCAGCCTCTAGCACACAGACAGATTCCCTGGGCCCACAGGTTCTCCCGTGGGAGAAAGAAAGAGTAAGATGAGTGTCTACCTGCACCACAAATCCTAGCACCTGGCCTGTCCACCTGCAGACCACACCACCAGGCTGACCCTACTCCCTGCAGACCCACTTGCCCATAGACTGTAAGACCTAACATGCCTGCCCACAGACACTGGGGCAGGTGTGTTAGGTTTTAGAGTCTACGGGCAAGTTAGACCCACTGGTGTCTATGGGCAGTGGTAGGTCCTAGGGCTGGTCTTAGCACCAAAGTATTAAAAAAATGAAAACTACCTACAAAAATTTGCTGATAGATACACAACATAAAGAGTCATTCTGACAAATAACAAAGTGTGTGGCAAGGGCAATATAAGTGTCGAGTTTTTACATGCAGTTAAAGTTAAGACTATATCAGCTTCAAATAGACTGTTGTAAGTACTAAGAAGTTTTATGCAAGCCTCACAACCATGAGGAAAACACCCATAGTAGGTATAAAATTAAAAACTAAAAAAAGTATATTATTGCCAAAAAATCATCAAAGAGAAGACAGCAATAGAGAACAAAAAGAACAAAAGAAATATAAAACAGAAAAAAATAACAATGGCAATAGTTAGTTCTTATCTATCAATCATGTTAAATGTAAATGGATTAAATTAACCAGTCAAAAGAGGTAAAGTAGTGAAATGATTTAAAAACAAGATCCAACTATATGCTGTCTGCAACAGATACACCTTAAATTTAAGGACACACACAAGCTGAAACAAAAGGGATGAAAAAGGGCGTTTCATACAAATGTTAACCAAAAGAGAGCAAGGATGACTGTAGTTATATCGGACAAAATAGACTTTAAGTCCAAAACTGTAATAAGAGACAAAGAAGGGCATTATATAATAATAAAAGGGAAAACTGAACACAGGAAAATAAAATTATAAATTATATGCATACAACATAAAAGCTGCTAAATATATAAAAATTGACAGATCTGCAGGAGAAATATATAGCAACAGCAAATACTAGGATATTTCAATCACCACTTAAAATAATGAACAAATTGTCCAGACAAAAAAATCAAAAGAATATATCAAACTTCAACACTATAAATCAAAGAGACCTAACAGACATATATAAAACATTCCACCCAAAAGTAGCAGAATACACAATCTTCTCAAGTGCAAACGGAACACTCGCCAGGGTTGAACCCACGCTAGATCACAAAACAAGTCTTAACAAATATAAGAAGTCTGAGGCTGGCCGCAGTGGCTCACGCCTGTAATCCCAGCACTTTGGGATGCTGAGGCAGGCAGATCACGAGGTCAAGAGATGGAGACCATCCTGGCCAACATGGTGAAACCTCGTCTCTACTAAAAATACAAAAATTAGCCAGGTGTGATGGTGTGCGCCTGTAGTCCCAGCTACTTGGGAGACTGAGGCAGGAGAATAGCATGAACCAGGGAGGCAGAGGTTGCAGTGAGCTGAGATTGCACCACTGCACTCCAGCATGGTGACAGAGCAAGACTCTGTCGCAAAAAAAAAAAAAAAAAAGAAGTTTGAAATAATTCCAAGCATCTTTTCCAGCCACAATGGAATGAAATTAAATCAAAAACAAAAAGAAAAAAATTCAAAAATATGTGAAAATTAAACTATATAGTTTGGAATAACTAATGGGTCAAAGAAGAAACTGAAATGGGAAATTAGAAACTATCTTGAGACAAATTAAAACAAAAACATATCTCAAAACTTATGGGGTGCAGCAAAAGCAGTACTAAGATGGAGGTTTATAATGATAAATGCCTACATTAAAAAAAGAAGAAAGCTCTCAAATAAAAACCTAACATTATACCTTAAGGGTCTAGGAAAGAAAGAACACACAAAGCCTAAAGTTAACAAAAGGAATTAAGTAATAAATATTAGAGTTAAAATACATGAAAAAGAGATGAGAAAAAATAAAAATTGACAAAATTAAGAGTTTCTTTTTTGAAAAAATAAAATTGGAAAACCCTCAGCTAGACTAAGAGAAAAAAATGAAAGAAGACTCAAAATCAGAAATGGAATAAGAGACAGCACAACTGATGCCACAGAAATAAAAAACACCATAAAAAACTATTGTGAACAATTACATGCCAACAAATTGGACAACCTAGAATAAACAGATAAATTCCTAGAAATGTATAATCTACCAAGACTGAATTAAGAAATGAAAAGGCCAAAAAGACCAGTAACAAATAGGAAGACTGAATCAATAATCAAAAACCAACCAACAAAGAAAAGTTCAAGACCAGATAACTTCAGGGATAAATTCTATCAAACATTTAAAAAAGAATTATTACAAATTCCTCTTAAATTATTTCAAAAAAAAAATGAAAACAAGGAAATTGTTCATCTCCATTTATAAGGACAGCATCAACCTGATATCAAAAACACAAGAAAACTACAAGCCAAAATCCCTGAAAATAGATACAAAAATCCTCAACAAAATATTAGCAAACCAAATTCAACAGCATGTTAAGAAGATCATAAACCATGACCAAGTGGGACTTCCCTCCTGGGATGTAAGCATGGATCAATATACATAACTCAAGACAGGTGATTTTTTTTGTCTTTCTTGCCTGTGATTTTAGTATCATATCCAAGAAACCATTGCCAAGGCTGATGTCGAGAAGCTTCTTCCTTATATTATCTTCTAGGAGTTTTATGGTTTCAGGTCTTACGTTTAAGTCTTTGAGTTGATTTTTGTTTATGGTGTCAGGTAAGGGTCCAATTTCATTGTTTTGCATACGGATATCCATCTGTGAACAGACTGCTCTTTCCTTATTGTGTATTCTTGGCACCCTTGTAAAAGATCAGTTGACCATATTCATGGGTTTGTTTCTAGGTACTCTAATCTGTTCCATCAGTCTATAAATCTGTTTGATGCCAGTGCCGTACTGTTTTGATTGCTGCAGCTTTGTAATATATTTTGAAACCAGGAAGTGTGATGCCTCTAGCTTTGTTCTTGCTCAAAACTGCTTTGGGTATTTGGGTCTTTTGCGGTACCATACAAATTTTAGGCATGTTTATCTTATTTCTGTAAAAGAATGCCAATGGGATTTTGACAGGAACTATACCAAAACTAAAAAGCTTCTGAACGTCCAAGGAAACAATAAACAAAATGCAAAGGCAACATATGGAAGACAGAAAATATCTGCAACCTATATAACTGATAAAAGATTAATATCTAAAAAATATAAGGAATCCCTACAACTCAATAGCAAGTAACAGTAATAACATAATTAAAAATGGGCAGGCCAGCAGCGGTGGTACATGTCTGTAATCCCAAAACTTTGGGAGGCCAAGGTGGGTACACCACTTGAGCTCAGAAGTTGAAGACAAGCCTGGACAACACGGTGAAACCTTGTCTTTACAAACACACAAAAAATTAGCCGGGTGTGGTGGCACACACCTGTAGTCCTGGCCACTCAAGAGACTGAGGTGTGAGGACTGTTTGCAACCAAGAGGTCAAGGCCACAGTGAGCCAAGATTATGCCACTGTACTCCAGCATGTGTGACAGAGTAAGACCCAGTCTCAAAAAAAAAATTTTTTTTAATGGGCAAACTAATTAGATATATTTATCCAAAGAAGAAATGCAAATAACCAACAGGTATATGAAAAGGTGGAAAACATTACTCATCAAAATCAAAACCACATGGCGGCCTGGTGTGAGAGTGCATGCCTGTAATCCCATCTACTCAGGAACCTGAGTCAGGACAATACTGCTTGATTCCGGGAGTTCCAGACTATAGTGCACAATGATTTTGCCAGTGAATAGGCACTGCACACCAGCCTGGGTAACACAGTGAGACCCTACCTATAAAAATTTAAAAACAAACATAATGAGATATCACCTATGTTAGAATGGCTATTACTAAAAAAAATAAAAAGATAAGTAATGTTGGCAAGGATGTGGAGAAAAGTGACCCTTTGTATACTGTTGGTGGGAACAGAAATTGGTGCAGCCACTATAAAAGAAATTATGGAGGTATTTCAAAAAATTAAAAACAGAACAACAATATGAGCTAGCTTCCAGATATATATATCTCACTTCCAGATATATACCCAAAAGAACTGAAATCAAGATCTCAAAATTTATCTGCAGTCCCATGCTCACTGCAGCATTAATCACAATACTGAAGACACAGAAACGACCTAAATGTCCTTTGAGAGATAAATGGATTTTAAAAATGTGGAATATACATACAATAAAGTGTTACTTAGCCTTCAAAAAGAAAGGCATCTTGCCATTTGTGACAACATGGGTGAATCTAGAAAACACAATGCTAAGTGAAATAAATCTGACCCAGAAGGATAAATACCATTTATAGGGGTAATCTATAATAGTCAAACTCACAAAAGAACAGTAGAACAGTGGTTACCATGAGTTGGGGGGTGGAGAACTGGGGAAGTATTAGTCAAAGGGTACAAAGTTGCAGTTATATACATGAATAAATCCTACAGATCTATTGTCCCACATACCTCCTATAGTTAACATTATTGTATACTTAAAAATATACAAAGAGACTAGATCTTATGCTGTGTTATCACACACACACAAAAGAGAGTTGGGGGAAGCTTTTGAAGGTCCTGGATATGTTTATGGCATATATTGTAGTGATGCATTAAAAAGTGTAAACTTATCACCAAACTCATCAAGTTGTATATGTTAAATATGCACAAGTTTCCTTTTATTTATTTATTTTTTTTGAGACTGAGTTTCGTTCTTGTCACCCAGGCTGGAGTGCAATAGCGCAATCTCAGATCACTGCAACCTCCACCTCCCAGGTTTAAGTGATTCTCCTGCCTCAGCCTCCCAATTAGCTGGGGTTACAAGAGTATGCCACCATGTCCAGCTAATTTTTGTATTTTTAGTAGAGACAGGGTTTCATCATGTTGGCCAGGCTGCTCTCGAACTCCTGACATCAGGTGATCCAACTGCCTTGGCCTCTCAAAGTACTGGGATTATAGGCGTGAGCCACTATGCCTGGCTGATATGCACAGGTTTCTGTCAATAAAAAGACAATCACATGTCAATTGATAAATGATAAAAAGACAATCATATGTCAATAAAGAAATTAAAAATATGAAAAATACTATGACCATTTAAAACACTGAATCTAAGATCTTTCCACAAATAGAACTCCAAATCCAGATGGATTCACCAATGAATTATAACAAACATTTAAGAAATAACACTGGCCTTGCATGGTGGCTCATGCCTGTAATCCCGCCACTTTGGGAGGCTGAAGGGGGAAAATTGCTTGAGTCCAGGAGTTCAAGACCAGCCTGGGCAACATAGTGAAACCCTGTCTCTATAAAAAATTTACAAAATTAGCCCAGCATGGTGGTGGGCATGGGGCATACACCTATAGTCTCAGCTAATTGGGAGGCTGATGCAGGAGGATCACTTGAGCCCAGATGTTCAAGGTAAAAGTGTGCTACAATTACACTACTGCACTAGGTGACACAGCAAGACCCTGTCTTAAAAAAAAAAAAAAAAAAAAGGGAAGAAGGAAATCACGGCTGGCCACAGTGGCTCATGCCTGTAATCCCAGCATTTTGGGAGGCCAGGGCGGGCAGATTATGAGGTCAGGAGATCAAGACCAGCCTGGCCAATATGGCCAAACCTCATTTCCACTAAAAATACCAAAAAATCAGCTGGGCATGATGGTGCACACATGTAATCCCAGCTACCCGGGAGGCTGAGGCAGAAGAACTGCTTGAACCTGAGAAGCGTAGATTGCAGTAAACCAAGATTGTGCCACTGCACTCCAGCCTGGGTGACAGAGTAAGACTCCATCTAAAAAAAAAAAAAAAAAAAGACAGAAATTGCACTAATTTTACATTAACTTTTAGTGAAAGAAAAGGGGTGGAATGTAACACTTTCCCAGCCAGCACAACATTATTACCAAAAAATGACAAGGAAAACACAAGAAAAGTTACAACCCAATGTGATTCATAAACACACACGCAAAACTCCTAAACAAAACATTAGCAAACAAAATGAAGCAAACTACACAAAGGATAACACAGCAAAGTAAGTTGCATTTACTTCAAAAATGTAAAATAGGCTTAACATTTGAAAATCAGTCTCTATTATTCACTACAATTTACAAATTTAAAACAACAATCAGCCTGGGCATGGTGGTTCACGCCTGTAGTCCCAGCACTTTGGGAGTTTGAGGTGGGAAGATTACCTGAGGTCAAGAGTTCAAGACTAGCCTGGCCAACACGTTGAAACCCCCCTCTCCACTAAAAATACAAAAAATTAGCCAACCCTGGTGGCAGGCACCTGTAATCCCAACTACTCAGGGAGGCTGAGGCAGGAGAAATACTTGAACCTGGGAGGCAGAGGTTGCAGTGAGCCAAACTCATGCCACTGTACTCCAGTCTGGGTGACAGAGCAAGACTCTGTCTCAAAAAAATAAAATTACACAACAATCAAAACAGGACGCAGAGTAAGATGGCTACACAGAAGCCTACAACAATCATCCTCCTCACAGGAACACCAAATTGAACTATCCACTTAAGAAAACACCTTCATAAAAAACAAAAATCAGGTGAGCCCTCAGAGTAACTGGTTTTAACTTCATATTGTTCAAAGAGGCACTGAAGAGGGTAGGATGAACAGTCTTAAATTGTGGACATCACCTTTTCCCAGTTTTAAAGATTATTGGTAAAATAAAAATGCCTTCAAAAGTGTAAACATTTGGTCTAAATTATGCAGGTCAGATATAAAGTTTGTTAAATGGTTTAAAGTCATAAACTGCTTCTCTGACTTTTAAAAATTATCCAATTTATTTTGGAACATTAGATTCTAGATAAGGCCTGGGGACATGTGGAATTACCCATGCCCCCCTGGCTAGGCAAAGAAGATATTAAAGGAAACAGATTTTATATAAGAATCTTGTATATAAATGCTTTTTCTAAAGCTAAAATAAAATGACTTGTTTAAAAAGAAGGATGTTTAGGACAAGTCAAAAAGTCTAAGCATGTTGTAGGTGGTCTGTGTAAGTCATGAAAGAATTCATGAAAGGGAATTTATACAAGAAATGCTGTACACTTTAAAGGTAATTAAGCCTCCTAAATGCTTCATAAAATACACTATGACTCTTAACTGTACAACTTGCCTGCTGTACAGTTAGGTAACGCTTGGGATTTGTGGAGTAAGATGCTGGAATGAGTCAGACCTTATCTGCATTTCTGTCTGGGTCCTAGGCTCCACACCTAGTACATAATTAAAATGCTGAACTTACCAAGTTTTTCACCAAAAGTAAACATTGCTAAAGGTTAACAACATGTTTTTGAAACTACTGAAAAAAACAATTTTACATGCAAGGTGTGTAAAGAAAGTTAAATGTGTTTTTGGTAATTAGATTATTAAATTAGGGAATGTGAATTTTTTGCCTAACTTTAGAGAGTTAAAGGATTGTTTTAAGTGAAGTAGGAAAACTCTAAAGGTTTAAACAAGTTGTGGAAGGTTTGCAAAAATTAACCTTGTAAAAGAAATGATACGTGTGAAAATACTGACTAAATTTAAAGGAGTATTATCCAGTTTTTCTGTAAACTGAACCTCAAAATAAAAGCACAACAGAATTTTCTTAAAGTGCTAATCTGCTCTTTAACAAAATATTGTAAAGGGTTATAAAAGGTCTATAAAAATCTCTCCTTACGGTCAAACTGATTAAGATTGGATAGATTTCTCTATGAAGTTTTATTAAAACTTGGAGTTGACATTAATAGCCTACTAATGCAAGAGTGAAATCTGGCTTTCTCTCTTGAACAAGATTTTCATGTAATGTTAAAAGATCATGAAAAACTTTTGTTTGCATTTAAATACACTACAAAAAAAAGGAAAAAAAAAAGAAAAAGAAGGTAAAGACAAAAGATAGATTGTTTGCAAAGCTAAGTCTTCCCTCTATCAATGAGTGAACACTTTTGCCTTTTTTAAAAAGTTTGACTCATCGTTTTGGCTAAATGAATGACTTACAGTAACCTGGAATTCTAGTTCATAATATCAAATGTTTTAAACCTTTAACATATTTAATAAGCTTCCCAAAATCAAGTTTCAGCTGCTAAATAGTCTCTTCTGACTTCCAACTTTGGAATGCTACAGAGGGTCCCTCTTTAAAGCATCCAAAAGAGAGGTAAAGAGAATTATTTAACATGTTAAGTTACATGTGAAGCATTATCAAAGTAAAAATCATGTTTAATCTTCAGGTTATATCTTAGTGAATATTAATATATGCTCCAAAAATGTATGGAATTTTAAAAATTCTAATATGTCTGAATATATGCTATCAATCATAATTATGGTTATTATGTTATTATGTACCACAGAAATAACCAAATTTCCTTGTGTAAAACTGCTAACCCAAGTAGAACAAAAAAATTAAATACCAAGAAAATACTTTGCCAGATTTTCATGTTAAACTAGCTGATACTGGGCTGAGCGTGGTGACTCACACCAGCAATCCCAGCACTTTGGGAGGCCAAGGCAGGTGGATCACAAGGTCAGGAGTTCAAGACCAGCCTGGCCAAGATGGTGAAATCCCATCTTTACTAAAAATACAAAAAATTAACTGAATGTGGTGGCACACGCCTGATCCCAGCTAATCGGGAGGCTGAGGCAAAGAATTGCTTAAACCTGGGAGGAAGAGGTTGCAGTGAGCTGAGATCGTGCCACTGCACTCCAGCCCAGGTGACAAAGCGATACTCCATCTCTAAAAAAAAAAAAAAAAATGAACTAGATGATACTAAAATTGTTTAGATATACAATTTGAACTCCATGGTCTAAGTCAAACTACCTATGTTAACCAATTACTTATCTATGCTATGCACCTAAATTGTAGAAACAACTGATATTCAAGAGAACATAAGTCCAATATTAACCATGGACTAATGGAGAACCAGGATGGCTGTCTTGTCTTGAGTCCTTAAAGATCTTGCTGTTAAAGGGTCTACATTCCATGACTCATCACGGAAAACATAAAATGATCCAAATAGAATACATAGACGTGGTGACTTACAAATTATGAAAATAGTTTAAAACCAATGTTTGGTTCCATACTCCTGGGAAGACAATCAAACCTTCAGGTACATTTGGCTACTTGATGGGTCGTTTATAAACATTTATAAAGGGATTTCATTCAACTGTCATTTTCAATGCATGTTTTATATTATAACAGTTAATTATTATGCCACAGTATATTTTCACCAGGTAAAGAAAGTTTTTATGGTTCACTAAGGACAGTCCACCCCTTCACAATCTAGAAGCTGAAGACTGGATTTTATGAGAACATCAGAGAAAGACTGCCCTGCAACAAAACTTGGGAAGCTTGAACCTTGGGTTAATAATCTCACAACTGAAAAGGGTCCCTCCACAGTCTTGGAAACTGAACACCCATTAGAACCCTTAAGGTAAAACTAACCAGGCAAGTTTCTCCCTAGAAGAAAATAGCATCCTCAATGTGAACAGCTTTGCCCAAGATCATGGATCAAGACTTCTCCTATCATAAGACTCTTATATTTGAATACTTTTTTCCCTGTTTATGCCTCCATGAGCAATAGAAATGTAAAGGGGATCTATTATGTGCACTTATAGGGTATACTTTCATTTGTAGAGAATTTTGCAGCCAGTCTTACATATGAATAACCTTATACTATGGAATATAAAAGATGAAGGCTCAATATAGATGAGAAATATTACACTGCCTTAATGTATGAAGTACATATGTTGCCTCATAATCAGTCAAGATTCCTCTTAACCCACATCACAGGTAAAGAGAATATTGTCAGGAAGCCTTCACTCTTCTAGAAGGACATCATTTGTTAGATCCTTTTTCCGTGGTTTACAATAAAAAAGGCAATAATTAAAAATATATCCTTCATAATAGGTTCTAAAGCAGATTCTACTGTAAAGGCTGTCATTACACAACAGACTTTAAATTTTCTTGTGAAAGACATGCCAAATAATAGAACTGGCTTAACAGAAAAGTACGTGTGCAATTACTGACATTTGTGGCCTATGGAGAAATACATCAAATGTAGATTATAAAACTTCAGTTGTAAGGAATTAATGAAAAGACTACTTAGTCAAGCAAGTAGACTTCATCTAGCTCCTTCTTTAATCTATTTAATTTTAGGTGGTTTGGTTTATGAAGATCCTGGGTAAGGAGCATACTCCAAACTCTTGGTATTATCTTCCCGATAGTCATAACAGTCTCTCTGGTGCACTGTATTCTCTGAAAGGTTTTAAATGTTTGCATGCAGCCATCTCTAGAATGTCAAAATGGTCTCCCTTCAACCGGCATGACAAAAGTTGAAAGAAGTATGTGACTGTGAGGATACCATAACCTACGAATGATGTGCTGAGACTGGAAATTCAAAATGATGGAAACAGAGAGTGGCACTAAGGCCCTAAGTTTTGGTCACTCTCTCACTAATTGAGAACCTGACCAAAATGGGGAAATTTTTTAAAACAAAATGATGAGAGGCTATTGTTTTGGACTAAGCTCATGCACTAGGCCCCAACAGGCCAAACTAAATTAAAACGAAGTCATTCATGCTAAATGTGACATAATCAAACTTAAGACTTTAAGGAAACACAAAGATCCTAGAACAGACCAGCCTTTGTTTTTCTCCTGTAAACAGGATGTTCCAGAATAAGGAGGTATCCCCTACTCAGTCCTTGTTCCTACCTTTGCAAAACTCACTGTTCTACTATTTCCCAGTGGATTTCAAGACCAAATAAGTACATTTGGTGATAGTGACATCAGTAACTAAAGTTTTGGTTGATCTCTCAAAATTGAGAAAATGGCCAAAAGTGGGGAATTGTTAAAGGAAAGTAAATGGCCTGAGGAGGACTCTGTTCTTCTAGATTTGAGTCTTTGTGGATAAACTGCAACCTAGCTTAATAGGTAGACAAGATTGAAAATCTAACTTAGGAGTATGCATCTGTAACAACAGCTAAGTCTTGGCCAATCCCAGCAGCCATACTTCAACCATCCATACACTGCTGAGTGTTAAAACTGTGTTCAAGTAAGGCAAACACCAAGCAGTAACCAATCCAGCAGTTCTGTATCTCAGTTCCGATTTCTCTATGTCATTTCACTTTTTTGTCTATAAATCTTCTTCCAACACATGGCTGCACTGGAGTCTCTGTGAATCTGCTGTGATTCCAGGGACTGCCCAATTCGCGAACTGTTCATTGCGCAATTAAAATCCTTTAGATTTAATTCTGTTAAAGTTTTTCTTTTAACAGGGGAAAAACATACTGGCAGACGACTAGCAACCTCCACACAGGAGGTAAATAAAAAAAAATCAGCTTTAAAAGTTTCCAGAATTTGCATCTAGAAAAAGAAAAATGATAGCAGAAATTAGAGTGTAATGGTAAGGAATACCAGTTTCTATAATATGCTTTTATAGAACTATCTGACTTTTTTAAACTATGTGCATATTTAATATGATGAAAATAAAAATAATTATGAGAGAAAGGAAAGGAGAAATGAGCTGCAACTTGTTTCTGAAAGCCTGTCTTTTTCTTTTTGGGGAGGAGATGCAAGAGACAGCAATAAGAACTGTATAAAATCAAAAGTAAACCCTGCACATTATGTACATTAGTACATACTAATGTCTGCACATTAGTACATGATCTTTAAGACAATGATTTTAACTGCTTAGAAACTCTTTCCTTAATTTTTGTTCCTGGGTATATCCCTGATTCTGTGGTAAAACACCATATTATGGCAAAGAATCTCTAAATCACAGACTCTACAAAACAACGATTACTTTCGGGAAGTCTGCACTAGTTTTTACTAAAAGAGGCACTTTTTCTCAAAAAGGACAAATGATTATTGCCCTGAAATATTACTATACTAAATCACAGCATAATTTGTCAGTTATTTATCATAATTCACACATTACAAATCTCCAAATCTCAAAAAGAAAAAAAAAAAGTCTTCTTTGGTCTTCTGCCCCCTTATCAGGTTGATCCCAGATAAAAAGCCTAGGTAAGCACTGAATAAAAAACAAATCTGGCCAAAAGATACATGAAAAAATATTCAACGTCACTAATCGTATGGGAAATGCAAATTAAAACCACTGTGAAATATCACCTCACAACTGTTAAACAGTTATTATCAAAAAGATAAAAAATAACACGTGTTGGTGAGGATATAGAGAAAAGGGAACCATTACATGCTGTTTGTAGGAATGTAAATTAGTATAGTTATTATGGACTACAGTACAGAGGTTGCTCAAAAAATTAAAAATACTCAGGTATGGTGGCTCATGCCTGTAATCTCCACACTTTGGGAGGCCCGGGAAGGAGGATCACTTGAGCCCAGGAGTTTGACACCAGCCTGGGCAACATAGTAACACTCCTATCTCTACAGAAAATAACAACATTTTAAAAATTACTTGGGCATGGTGGTATGTGCCTGTGGTCCCAGCTACTCAAGAGGCTGAGGTAGTAGGACTGTTTGAACCCAGGAGGTCAAGGCTGCAGTGACAGTGCACTGTAGCCTGGGCAACAGAGAGAGACCCCCCCACCATATCAAAATAAAAAAAAAAAAAAAACAACTACTTATGATCCAACAATCCTACTACTAGGTATATATTCAAAGAAAACTGAATCAGTATCTCTAAGCAATATATGTGCTCACATGTTCATTGCAGCATTATTCACAGTAGCCAAAGATATGGAATCAACTTAACTGTCTATCAATAGATGAATAAAGAAAATGTGGTATACATACACAACTGAATACTATTCGGCCTTTTTGAAAAAAAAAAAAAAAAGAGGCCGGGCATAGTGGCTCATACTTATTATTACCCCAGCACTTTGGGAGGCTGAGGCAGGTGGATCACTTGAGGTCAGGAGTTCAAGACCAGCCTGACCAACATGATAAAATCCCATCTCTACTAAAAGTACAAAAAAAATTAGCCAGGTATGGTGGCGCATGCCTGTAGTCCCAGCTACTCAGGAGGCTGAGGCAGGCAAATTGCTTGAACCTGGGAGGCAGAGGTTGCAGTGAGCCAAGATCACACCATTGCACTCGAGCCCAGGCAACAGACACAGAAAGAAAGAAAAGAAAGAAAGAAGTCCTATTTTCAAAAATATCAATGAACCTAGAGGACATGCTATTAAAATAAATAAGCCACGAACAGAATGATCTCACGTATACGTGGAATCTTAAAAAGTTGAACTCACAGAAGCAGAGGGTAAAATGGTGGTTATCAGGGACTAGGGAGTGAGAAGGATTGAGGAGATAGTCAAAGGACATAAAACTTCAATTAGTCAAGAAAAAAAGTTCAAGAGATCTACTGTACATCATGGTGACTATAGTTAAAAATAATATACTGTGTTCTTGAAAAGCACTAAAAGAGCAGATTTTAAGAGTTCTCAGTACAGAGAGAGATCCAAGATGGCCAATTAGCAGCAGCTCAGGATTGTAGCTCCCAGTGAAAGCGCAGAGAGCGAGTGGACGCCACACTTTTAGATGAATTTTTGTTGCCCACAGACTGGGAGATTCCCGGTGGAGGAGCTCTATGGGTCGCCAGTGCGACTCTTTTGGCCGGCACGGCTGTTTTGTCGGCACCCCAGCACGGTGCTTCTCAGTGTGGAGTATACGGGACTGGGTGCCCTTTTAGTCAGGCTCGGTTGGTCCCATCCCCACAAGGAGAACAGCAATTGGAAGCACTGAGGACTGAGAGTTTCACAGCAAGCACAGCCAAACCCGGGAAGGTCCCGCTCTGTGGGGAAGGGGTGTCTGCCAAAGGAAAACTAAGAAACAGAAAAAACTTCATCACCAGGCAGAGAGAGATCCAAGATGGCCAATTAGCAACAGCTCAGGATTGTAGCTCCCAGTGAAAGCACAGAGAGCAAGTGGACACTGCAATTTCAGACGAATTTTTGTTGCCCACAAACTGGGAGATTCCCAGCAGAGGAGCCCCATGGTCGCCAGCATGACTCTTTTGGCTGGCGCCCCAGCGCGGCGCTTCTCAGTGCAGAGTATACAGGACTGGGTGCCCTTTTAGTTGGGCTCAGCTGGTCCCATCCCCACAAGGAGAACAGCAATTGGAAGCGCTGAGGACTGAGAGTTTCATAGCAAGCACAGCTGAACCGGGGAAGGCCAAGCTCTGTTGGGAAT
>CAUYLG010074499.1:0-57008 GCA_963573385.1 Cacajao melanocephalus | reverse complement strand
CCAGGGTGGCTGTGGGTACCAAATGAGATAATGCAGAAGAGCCTGACACTTGGGAAAACCCAGTAAGGGGTCCTCCGTTTTACCCCTCAGGAAGCAAAGAGCTCTAGGGCCCTCGGACTTTAAAGTTCGTGCACGCGCGTGTGCGCACGCGCGCACACACACACACACACACGCACGCACACCGGGCACCAGTCCCTCCCAGTAGCCCTGTCAGCTAGCCCGGCAGCCCTATTGTTCGAACACTTTCCCAGCCCGAAGGGGGCCGCTGGGAACGCGAGGAGGCCCCGGCCCTTCCTGCTCCGACGCTGACGCGCGGCCTGCGGAAGGAACAGCGAGTCTCTCGGGGCCAAACGCATTCCATTCATGCCCTGGCCGGCAGCACGCACGTCCGCACGTCCGCTCCCAGTGCACAGGCTCACAGGCGATCCTGGCCCGACCTGCTTAGGGAGAGGGAGACTTGGTCGGAGAAGTCAGGGGAGCAGATCCCATTTGAGCTCTTGAACCCTCCTTCCCGGAGCCTTGTGAGGATGGGCGGGTCAGCCCATTCTATGGCTAAGAAAAGTGGAGCCCAGAGGCCGGGTTCGGAAGCTCACGCCTATAATCCCAGCTCTTTGGGAGGCCGAGGCAGGCCTTAAGCCCAGGAGTTCGAGACCAGCTTGGCCAACATGGTGAAACATTGTCTCTACAAAAATACCAAAATTAGCCTGTCATGGTGGTGCAGGTCTGTAGTCCCAGCTACTTTGGAAGCTGAGGTGAGAAGATCACTTGAGCCGGGGAGCCTGAGGCTGCAGTGACCTATGATTGCACAGCTGCACTCCAGCCTGGGTGACAGAGCAAGACTGCGTCTTAAAAAAAAGAGAGAGACAGAGAAAGAAGCAGTGAGGAGCAGCTCCTACTTTTCTCCTTTCATCCTCCTGACAACCTGGCCAAATGCAGTGTCTTGCTAGGAAGTGACTGAATCCAGGTTTTCCTGGGTCCAAAGGCAGGATTTTTCCATATAGCACAATGGACTCTGACACCAGCACAACAGAACTTAAATCCTGGCTTCATCACTCAGCTAGCGGCCGGGCAACAGGCAGGCTGCAGCACTTCTCTGTGCCTCAGTTTCCTCATATGTAAAATGGAGATGATAACAGTCCGTACTGATAGGGTTATTGTGAATGTTCTAGAAGATGATACATGTAGTTCAAGCTACTGTTATAATTTAGCTTCTAGATCTAAAAAATGTGTGAAATGGAGCCAGAGTGACCAACTCTCCCAGTTTGCTGGAGCTGAAAGCCCTGGATGCAGGAATTTCCATGCTAAAACCAAGACAGTCCCTGGCAAACCAAGATAGATGGTCCCCTGTAACGAAGCTGATGAGTTTCTTGTTTTTGTTTTTTTTTTTGAGATGGAGTCTCACTATGTTGCCCAGGCTGGAGTGCAGCGATATGATCTCAGCTCACTGCAACCTCCGCCTCCCGGGTTCAAGCAATTCTCCCCCCTCAGCATCCCGGTTAATGAAACTGTTTTTAAAAGTCCACACTCCTCTCTGAAGGGCAGGATGGTGGCCATTTCATGCTCTCACTATTGAGATTTTCCCAGAATTCCTTGGGCCTCAAGCCCTTTGTCCTGCTCTCCCTGCTCCACCCTTGCTTAGCCAAAGGGAAACCAGACATTCTTGACATGAAAATTTTCCACATCCTTCAGGGCAATCTTTTGGTGCCAGAAATAGTCATCAGGATTTGGGAGTCAGCCCAGGCCACTAAAAATAGCTTTCATTGCCCCCCGGAAGGCCTGTGCCATCTCGACCCCAGATGGCCTAATGAGCTGCCCGCCTGGACCAGTGCCTTGAATGACCAAGAGCTCTGCTGGTCTGGCTGACCGAGGACGCAGAGGAAGTCAGCTCCCACTCGGCTTCCTCAGGCCGGCTACCAGGCCAGGACCACCCTGGCCGCCCACCCAGAGACATCCCCTCCTCCACCCCCGGCATGCCTATGTCCCTGACTCAGGCAAGTGCAGCACCGTCGCAGGCGTCCACACCTGGACAATCACCCACTGCCCCAAGGGCATCCATACAAATGGGAACTCACAGCCATACCCTCCCTGCCCTCTGTAAACTTCAACACACACAAACAGCCACACACATGCACTCATGGCTAGCATATCGTTTTCACTACATAAATGTCAAGCTGTCCTCTGCATTCCTAACACAGTGTGTCCAGACTTTTCCATCTTTGCCTCTATTCCTCTGCAACTCCCACTCCATCCCAGGAAGACTTTTGTTAAATTTGCATTTTTCTGTGGGGACCTGGAGCTTAAGAAGAGAAAAAACCAAGAGGGTTGAATGTCCATTCTCAAGATATTTTCAAGCTGTCTGCTGCTGCCCAGATCTGACATCTGTCCTCTACCTGCCTCCTATCAAGTCAAAGAGAACCCAAGGCCAATAAGGAAGGAGGATCCCTGGGGAGCACCCATGGGACTCCAGATCCTTAGCCCAGCCTTGCGGCTTATCCTCACAGCCTGGTCTAGGTGGGAGCAGGTGAGAAGGTGCCCCTCCCTAGGGTGAGGGGCCAGGGCTAGGAGGCCAGGATACCTGGAGGTCATTGCTACATGCAGGAGCAGAAGCATTTGCTGCTGCTTCTGTGCTGATTCAGCCCCAGGCTCCCTGCCTGCTCTCTGAAGGGGAAAAAGAAGAGAAAGAATAAGAGATACGTACCGGAACTAGCCCACCAAAAATGTGGAGGCCACATCCTTGTCCCTGCAGAAAAGCAGAGAAAGGAGAACAGCATGGCAGGGTCTGACAAGACCCCAAGCAGCCAGGCCAGAAGTGGGGTTCCAGTCAGGACACTCCCACCCACATTCTGACCTGTGCCGGGAACTTCCCCTTCACTAAACTTCAGCCTCCACTGGCAGGTGGTGTCCACAGGGGACCTTCCTGTGCAGACAGTCCATGGTCCTGTTCATTCACTCATCCAATTATTCCAAAAAACATTTCTTGAGCACCTGCTATGTTCTAGGTCTGGGCTGGTGCTGGGAGAAACAGCTGTGAAAGGCTGGGCGTAGTGGCTCATGCCTATAGTCCTAGCACTTTGGGAGGCCAACACGTGGGCATCACAAGGTCAGGAGATCGAGACCATTCTGGCTAACACGGTGAAACCCTGTCTCTACCAAAAATACAAAACATGTCCGGCTGTGGTGGCTCATGCCTGTAATCCCAGCACTTTGGGAGGCCGAGGTGGGCAGATCACCTGAGGTCAGGAGTTTGAGACCAGCCTGGCCAACATGGTGAAACCCTGTCTCTATTAAAAAAAAAAAAAGCAAAAAAAAACAAAAAAATCCAAAAATTAGCTGGGCATAGTGGCAGGTGCCTGTAATCCCAGCTACTCAGGAGGCTGAAACAGGAGAATCACTTGAACCCAGGAAGCGGAGGTTCCACTGAGCCAAGATAGAGCCACTGCATTCCAGTCTGGGTGACAAAGCAAGACTCCATCTCAAAAAGAAAAAAAAGAAACTGCTGTGAACAAGACTGCCAAGGTCCCTGCCCCACAAGTGCCTAGAGGGCAGTCAAGGACACAACACAAAGCCACAGTCACCCTTGAACAGAAGCTGGAGCAGTGCCTGAGGAATGTGTGCTCAGGGAATGCAGGTTGCATGGGACAGCCATGGCAGAGGGGGCTATGGAACCAAGGAATGGGTGCCCAGACAGAACAAGGTAGGGAGGAGGCATGGGAGGTAATGTGGTCGGTAAGACCCTCTGAGCAGTGGGGGAAGCGAGCCTCGCAAAAGGGTGTGGAGAGGGGTGGGAGTGTGTGGGGTGTCAGCGTGTGTGTTTCTGACTGCAGGTAAGTGTGTATGAGAATGAGTATTATGTGAGCAAATGTATTTCAGTGTGAATATTAAATGTGTGTGGGTGTGGATGTGATTGTGAGTGACAGCTTGTGAGCATGCGTGTGTGTTAGTGTTCAGGAATGTGCAGGTGGGTGTGAGCATGCGTGAGCGTGAGCAGGTGTAAGTGCATGCATTTGAGCGTGGATGTGAGCACATGTGATGTGTGTTTGCTGGGTGGAGGCATTAGAGTTCCAGGCAGAGGGAAAGGCACAAATGCACTGCAGTAGATATAAGCTCAGTTTCTTGAAGAAATGAAAGGAAACCCATGTGTCATCTGCAGTGGTCAGCAGAAGGGACACTATGCCATAGTGATACATAGTGAGGACTCGCCATGTGCCTGACTCCGTGCTTACTGCACTAACTCATTTGGCTCTCTCAACAACCTGATGAGCTATAGTCTATTACTAGTTCATTTTACAGATGAGGAGCCTGAGACACTGAGAAGTGAAATAACTTGCTCAAGGTCACAGACATCGGAAGCAACACTGATAGAATTTCAAGGCCTTGCTCTTAACCACTCTACCAGAGACCCAGACTAGCTGGGTCTGTGGGGGACACAGAAAGAGTTGGGCTTTATCCTAATTATGATGGCAAGCCACTGGAAGGTTTTAAGCAGAAGTATGACTTCATGTATTAGAATTAGCTTCATTTCCAAGAAAAGCCCAGCATCGCAATGGCTTAAACAACATCGGAAGATAGAAATACAGGTTGCTTACATACACAAAAAGCCCACCAGATTTAAGAGAATGAGAAGACAAGCCACAGGCTGGAAGAAAATATTTACAAAACATATATCTGATAAAGAGTCGTTGGCCAGGTGCAGTGGCTCATGCCTGTAATCCCAGCACTTTGGGAGACCGAGGCAAGTGGATCACAAGGTCAGGAGTTGGAAACCAGCCTGACCAACATGGTGAAACCCCGTCTCTACCAAAAATTAGCTGGGTGTGGTGGCATGCGCCTGTAATCCCAGCTATTCAGAAGGCAGAGGCAGGAGAATCGCTTGAACCCAGGAGGTAGAGGTTACAGTGATCCAAGATCATGCCACTGCACTCCAGTCTGGCGACAGAGTGAGACTCCATTTAAAAAAAAAAAGAGTTGTCATCCAAAACACACCTAGAGCTCTTAAAACTCAACAGTAAGAAAACAAACAGCACGCTTTAAAAACGAATAAAAGATACCTTACACACTTCACAAAGAAGGTATACAGATGGCAAGTGAGCCTGTGAAAAAATGCTCAGCATCGTATGTCATCAGGGAAATTCAAATTAAAGCAGCAATGAGACGCCGCTACACACCTAGTTAAATGGCCAAGATCCGAAACTCTGATGACACCGAGTGCTGGAGAGGATGTGGGGCAATAGGAAGTCTCACCCATGGCTGGTGAAAATGAAAAATGGTACAGCCACTTTGGAAGACAATTTGACAGCTCCTTACAAAACTAAGCATACTCTTGCCATGCAGCTCAGCAATCACATGCCTTGGCACTCACCCAAAGGAACTGAAAACATTTCCACACAAAAACCTCACATGGATGTTTATAGCACCCAAATTCACAGTTGCCGAAACTTGGATGCAACCATGATGTCCTTCACTAGGTAAGTGAATAAACTGTAATACATCCACAGAATGAAATATTATTCTGTGTTAAAAAGAAATAAGCTATCAAAGTCATAGGGGAACCATGAATGAATCTCAAATGCGTATTACTAACTGAAAGATATCGCTCTGAGAAGGCTACATACCATATGACGTTCTGAAAAAGGCAAAACTATAGAGATGGTGAAAAGATCAGTGGCTGCCAGGAGTTATGGTGAGGGAGGGGTGAATAGGCAGAGCATAGAGGATTTTGAAGGCAGGAAAACTCTTCTGTATGATACTACAATGGTGAATACTTATCATTACACATTTGTCCAAACCCACAGAATATCCAATTCCAAGGGCGAAGCCTAATGTAAACTGCGGACTTTGGGTGATACTGATGTGTCACTGTCGGTTAACAGACTGTAACAAATGCACCACTCACTCTGGCGGGGGAATGTTGGTAGTGGCAGAGTCTATGCATATGTAGGGATAGGGAGTATGTGTGAAATCTCTGCACCTTCTGCTCAATTTTGCTGTGAGCCTAAAACTGCTCTAAGAAATAGAGTCCATTAAATTGTGTATAAAAAAAAAAAAAAAAGAACCGCCAGGTGCAGTGGGCGCATGCCTGTAAACCCAGCACTTTGGGAGGCCGAGACCGGCAGATAATGAGGTCAGGAGTTCGAGACCAGCCTGGCCAACACGGTGAAACCCTGTCTCTACTGAAAACACAAAAATTAGCCAGGTGTGGTGGTGGCGCCTGTAATCCCAGCTACTCAGGAGATAGAGGCAGGAGAATCACGTGAACCCGGGAGGTGGAGGTTGCAGTAAGCCGAGATGGCACCACTGCACTCCAGCCTGGCCAACAGAGTAAAACTCCGTCTCAAAAAAAAGAACCAATGATGCATACAAGAGCACGCACGGATTAATCACAAAAAGTATGCTGAGCGAAATAGCCAGACACAATAAAGGAATACGATATGATTCCATTTATAAGAAGTTCTAGAAATGGCAACATTAATCTAGAGTGACAGAAAGCGTAAGTTGGCTAGGTCGCTAAGGTGGGGAGGTTAGGGATTGATTGGAAAGGAGCACAAAGGAATTGTTGATGATGGATATGTTCCATATCTTGAATGTATTGGTAGGTATAATACATTCTGTTAACATCTGTTGAAATTTAAAAATATACAAAACTGTATAAATCTGTCAGAATTTATTAAACTGTAAACTTAAATGAGATCTATTTATTAAAATAAATATTATCTCAATGAAGTTAGAAAAAGGAAAACTTTAAAAAGTGCACCAGAGCTGGTGCTCTGCTTCATAAAATCCTTGTCAGACATGTGAAGGGTCTGAGATCTGTTGTTTCCTACTTGCAAACTAACAACCGAGCTTACCACAATTGCACAGATGCTAGCAGAAGACACGGGACTCCCAGGTCAAAGACAAAGGACTTTATTATTCACAACACAGTAGGCAGCGTAAGCTTCATCTTTGCCCTGGTTTACTTGACTCCTAAGTTCCACGGGGCTGGAGCAGGAGGCCCAGGTGGACGCTGTGCACACAGTGGGCTTGTGTCAGAGCTGAGATATACTGAGCCGAGGAAACTCCTAATCTTATTAGCCTAAGAAGCTGCTAACAAACCTGGTCAACATTCGACCAGGAAAAAGGCATTATCTTTATAATCCTCGTCAGGAAATAAATCTGTTGTCTGCTCCAGAGTGAGACACCATTCCTGCTCCCCCAGGCTATTTGCCATGTAAACATCCTTGAAAAGATGGTTCCACACAAAAGGTGTCACAAGAGGTATAAGAATGCCATGGAGGGCCGAGCGCGGTGGCTCACGCCTGTAATCCCAAGCACTCTGGGAGGCCGAGGCTGGTGGATCACCTGAGGTCAGGAGTTCAAGATCATCCTCCTGGCCAACATGGTGAGACCCTGTCTCTACTAAAAATACAAAAGTTAGCTGGGCATGGTGGCGCATGCCTGTAATCCAAGCTACTCAGGAGGCTGAGGCAGGAGAATCATTTGAAACAGGGAGTCAGAGGTTGCAGTGAGCCAAGATCATGCCACTGTACTCCAGCCTGGTGACAGAGAGAGATTCTACCTCAAATAAATAAATAAATAAATAAAAATAAAAAGAATGCCATGGAGAATTGCCCCCCAACAGTCCTAAGGGAAGGAGACTCCCTCTGTCTTGCTGCTCTGCCATCATTCCCACCATCACTTCATGGCTAAAAATGGCTGCCTCAGCTCCAGACATCACTCTGTATTCCAGACCACAGGAAGGACAAAGGGGAAAGAAATATATCAGCCCTCTCTCTAAGGACACTCCCTGAGAGTTACACACACATTAGGTTTGACTTATTCAAATAGCTATGCCTGGCCGCAAGAGAGGCTGGAAAATGTGAGACATATACCTGGCTAAAAGCCTGTCACTAAGGAAGACGAGAGCCTGGGAAACAACCAGCCTTTCTGCTCTACATAGTCAGTGTCACAATGGTCTGTGAATGCTCTATCAAGTGCTGAGGACACAGGGCACATGAACCTTCATTCCAGGAGGCCTTGGGGGAGCGTCTCATTTAGTGGCCATCTTGGCCCCTCCTACCCTCGCCAGCCTTAAAGAGGTTGTTAGGCCCCTGAGTGAGGGTGGTATGCGCCCTTGTCTCGCCTGGTGCAGTGGAAGACCCTGCCAGACCTGAGTCTTGGATCACACACAGTGTTCAGCCTGAGGTGTGGGCGAGTCCTCTGCTTCTCCAGGCCTCAGCTACTTACTCCAGGTGACATGGTATATTAGTTTGTTTTGCATTGCTATAAAGGGATACCTGACACTGGGTAACTTATGAAGAAAAGAGGTTTATTTGGCTCATGGTCCTGCAAGCTATACAGGCAGCGTGGTGCCAGCATCTGCTCAGCTTCTGGTGAGACCTCTGGAAGCTTCCAGTCATGGCGGAAGGTAAAGGAGGGAGCCTGTGTATCAAATGGTGAGAGAGTACAAGAGAAAGAGGGAGGAAGGGCCAGTCTCTTTTAAACAGCCAGATCTTGGCACGTGCAGTGGCTCATGCTTGTAATCCCAGGACTTTGGGTGGCCAAAGCAGGTGGCGGTCAGGAGTGCAAGACCAGCCTGGCCAACATGGTGAAACCTCATCTCTACTAAAAATACAAAAATTAGCCCAGCATGATGGCAGGTGCCTGTAATCCCAGCTACTCAGGAGGCTGAGGCAGAAGAATCACTTGAACCCAGGAGGCGGAGATTGCAGGGACCTGAGATCATGCCACTGCACTCTCCAGCCTGGGTGACAGAGCAAGACTCTGTCTCAAAAAAAAAAAAAAAAAAAAGAGAGAGAGAGAGTGAGAGAGAGAAAACACTCCTTACCTGTGGACAGCACCAAGCCATTCATGAGGGAGGAACCCACTCCCATGGCCCAAACACCTCCCACTAGTCCCCACCTCCAACGCTGGAGGCCTCATTTCAGGGTGAGATTTGGAGGGGACAAAACATCCAAACTCTGTCAATGGTTTGCTAAACGTGGCAATAATAATAAGCCCCCTTATTAAGCAGACTAGATGGATGCACTAAATAAGTCACATATATAAAGCAAATAGGCATAGTAGGTGCTCAATAACCCAGGCTTCCCTTATCTTTCCTCTCTCACCCTGAGCTATAAGGTCTATATTGGGCACCAGCTCTGACCAGAGACATTAAGAATAAAGTCACCCCCAGTCTCCTGTAGTGTATATAATAGGACGAGCAATGGCCCTACTGGGGCCCCAGGTCTTGCCTTGCTAAGGCTACAGGGCCCTTCACACCAGAGAAGCAGCTTGGAATACAGCATGCAGTGCTGAGTGTTGGAGCAGCCTGGCTCTGCCACGCCGTGTCCAAAGTCAGTGTGAATGACAGCCTGAATGGCTCACTCGGGGCTGGGGAATGAGGCAGTCTCCCACCTTCACAGGCCCCTCACCTTCACAGGACACTTGGTTTTCTCCGCAGGTTTTAGGTTCATGGTAAGTCTCTCAGTTCATCTATTTCACATTTTATAAGTAGGAATCTAGCTGGGCGCGGTGACTCATGCCTGTAATCCCAGCACTTTAGGAGGTCAAGGTGGGTGGATCAGCTGACATCAGGAGTTCGAGACCAGCCTAGCCAACATGGTGAAACCCCATGTCTACTAAAAATACAAAAATTAGCTGGGCGTAGTGGCACATGCCTGTAATCCCAGCTACTTGAGAGGCTGAGGCAGGAGAATTGCTTGAGCCCTGAGAAGCAGAGGTTGCAGTGAGCGGAGATGGCACCTCTGCAATCCAGGGTGAGGCTCTGTCTCAAATAAAAAACAAAAAAGGTAAGTAGAATC
Source organism: Cacajao melanocephalus (assembly GCA_963573385.1). Taxonomy (NCBI): domain Eukaryota; kingdom Metazoa; phylum Chordata; class Mammalia; order Primates; family Pitheciidae; genus Cacajao; species Cacajao melanocephalus. Next base: position 47,208 of record CAUYLG010074499.1, on the reverse strand, counting down.
TGAAGCCCAGAGAGGTGATATAACTTTCTGAGAGTCACAGAGCAAGGGAATGCTACACTTGGGGCTAGAACACAAAACTGCTGCCTGAAGTCTTTGGCTGTGGCTCAGAAAGTTTAGTCACTTGTGATGATGAGGACATGAGGAATGAGAGTGGCCAGGGAAATCTGCAACAGACCCTTCCTCTGCCTAAACTGCTCATCCGATGATGACATTGAGAGGAGCTGGGGCCAGTGGCCAGGCTTTCCGGTCCTTCTTCCCTGCTGGTCATTTCCTTGGCTTCAGAGCAGCACAGTGCCCACACTCTGAAACGCCCACCACAGGGGGCATGTTTATGCTCTTTTTGCATAAAAGAGCAGGACAAGGGCAGGGACCCTCATGAGGGCTCTTGGGAATTTAGTTCTAGGGAAGTAGGTTGGGCCTGGAACAAGTCCCAGGGCCTTTATTCCTCTTATAAAATCTATAGAACAACAATAAATTGGCTTCAGGTCATCCCTCAACACTTGAGATGGGAGTCCTTCGTGTGCTATGTGCTCAGCCTTCTAGGGCTCAAGGGTCACCTCTTCCAGGAAGCCTTCCTGTATTGTTCTCTCCTCTGTCCACTCCTACTGCATTTCTCCACCCCCTTGCTCTGCCCACACCTCACATACAGCTCCCAGACCACTGTGCTAAAATCATGGGCCAATGTATCAGTCTCCACCACTTGCCAGGAGAGCTTGAGGTCAGAAACTGTGTCTCCTCCATCCCTGTGCACCCAGCATCCCATGCAGGGCCCAGCACTACAAAGAGCTCAGTATGGTTAGTTTCCTGACTGAACTGTGGGCCGGGCTAGAGCATGTGTCCCCACCAGAACCGGCTTCCAAAGCCTCCCTCGCAAAATTCACTGCAAGACCCCAAATGCCGCTGCCTGGAGGCTCTCCTTGGCTGGTCATATCCCAGAAGGAGGTCCCTCACCCCCAAAGTGTTTCTTCATGTATTCAGCCATTCACGTCCTCAACAATATGCTTAGCCCTGCAGTGGGGCCTGGTGACACAGAAATGAAAAAGGCACTCTCTTACCCTCAGGTGGCTCACAGTCAGATGAGGGAGGCCAATGCCCTCTCCCTTGCCTCCCTCCCTCCTTGCCTGTCTTCCTTCTTCCTTTCCATATGTATTTATTGGGCAAGAGACACACAACTACGCAGTGACAAGTGCCAGGAAGGTGGCTGTTGAGAGCTCTGTGGGAGTCCTGAGAAGAATCCCCAGCGGTCACTAGAGGCCTTGGTAAAGGAGATTTCCAGGAGACTCAGCACGGATAGCGAATCTTCCTAAGGAGAAACCCCAAGCAGCCCTAGAGACTTCCCCGTGAATCACCCACTGCTCTCTTCTCCTCATTGGAGGCACATGCCATGGGGAATTCTCCTTAGAAAAGGAGGGAGGAAATATGGGGGAGGTGGTGGGAGGACAGGGCTCAAAGTGGAGTCCCCGAGGCCCATTTCCCCACCATTATCTTTCTAGACCCACAGCCCTGATTCCAGAAGCTGAGCCTCAGGATGGCCAGGACCCTCGTGTGGTTTCCTGCTTACAAAGTGCTTTCACACACTTTATTTCATCTGCACACCACTGTGTGTTATGGGAAGGTCTCCAAGGGAAATTGCTTCATGAGGAAGGGAAAGAGGCTGGTCAAGCAGAAAAGAATCACTTCCCCCCTAGCTTGGGCCCAGGATCCACCCAGAAGGAAAAGGGAATTGTCCATAGCCTGCAAAGATCTTTCACTTACCCATCACGTTCACTGAGCACTCCCTGCATGCTGGGCACTGTTCTAAGGGTAGGATGGCCCAGGTCCAGGCAGAAAGAAGAACATGGGGCTCAATGCAGGAGTGAACTTTGCCCGTGCTAGATAAAGCAATGAGGCCAGGTTGGCTAGAAGAGATGAGGGAGGGAGAAGAGTGGCAAAGATGTGGTCAGAGATGTGCAGCAAGACAAATATCAGGTCTTGTAGCCTCTGCAGTCCCAGCCACTTGAGAGGCTGAGGCAGGAGAATCACTTGAACCTGAGAGGCAGAGGTTGCAGTGAGCTGAGATTGTGCCATTGCGCTCCAGCCTGGACAACAAAAGCGAAACTCCGCCTCAAAAAAAAAAAAAAAAGAGCTGGGAGCAGTGGCTCATGCCTGTAATCCCAGCACTTTGGGAGGCCAAGGCAGGTAGATCACAAGGTCAGGAGTTTGAGACCAGCCTGGCCCATATGTTGAAACCCTGTCTCTACTAAAACCACAAAAATTAGCTGGGTGTGGTGGCGGGCACTTGTAATCCCAGCTACTTGGGAGGCTAAGGCAGGAGAATCGCTTGAACCCGGGAGGCAAAAGTGGCAGTGAGTTGAGACTGCACCCCTGCACTCCAGCCTGGGCAACAGAGCGAGGCTCCATCTCAAAATTAAAAAAAAAAAAAGGAACGAAAGGAAAAGTTAGAGGGATGAACACGGCACTTGGGGCCTCTTTTCCCCAAAGGGTATCTGCCAGCTATGAAATAGGATCAAAGACTAAGAAGTTGAGTGGAGCTTTTAAAAGACTCGTGGGTCTAATGGGACAAAAATTAAAGCTCAAGGCATACCAAGGGGGAACCTGGTACACCCCTATGCTTTGGGGAGTCTTACCCAAAAAATTAATCCAGGCTGGAGAGTCTGGTAAATCCAACCAAGCTGTTAGTTGAAACTCCAAAGGGATACACCCTTGGACTAAGAATGAGCTAGTCATAACAGGATCTAAAGCCCAACTTTAGGTCATCTCAACCCATCTCAATCGCCAATGATTAAAGTGATGTGGGATTCCTAAAAACCCCTAAACACCTCCCGCAAAGGAAACCATCTCTAATGGAAAATAACATTATCTTAAGCTTCAAATGATCTCCAAAGCTTTTCATATACAATGCCTGACAATCAACCAAAAATGTAAGAAAATGAAACCAAAAAAAAAATCAAGAGAAAAAATAGACAATAGAAATAAGTACAAGGATTCATATAGTTATTGGTTACAGACATTAAAATAATTATGTTTAATATGCTAAAGTATATAAACAGAGAAATAACAACTGAGAATTATCTAAGGCAAATGAAAGGCATCAAACCACAGATTCAAAAACACCATGAATCACAAGCAATATAAACAGAAAAAGAAAAAAAACTACAGGCATATTTTAAATGAAACTGCTAAAAATCAAAAACAAAGAGAAATTTCTAAAGCAGCCAGAGAAAAAAAGACAGATCACCCTCAGAGCAGCAACAAGGCAGTTAGCTGACTTCTCAGCAGACGTAACAAAAGTCAGAAAACAATGGACTGTATCTTCAAAGTGATTAAATAAGGCCAAAACTTGAATTCTTTACCCAGTAAAAATTATTCAATAATGAGGCTGGGCACGGTGGCTCATGCCTATAATCCCAGCACATTGGGAGGCCAAAGCAGGTGGATCTCCTGAGGACAGGAGTTCGAGACCAGCCCAGCCAACGTGTCTCTACTAAAAACACAAAAATTAGTCGGGCATGGTGGCAGGCACCTATAATCCCAGCTACTCGGGAGGCTGAGGCAGGAAAATCCCTTGAACCTGAGCGGGTGGAGGTTGCAGTGAGGCAAGATCACACCACTGCACTCCAGCCTGGGGACAGAAGGAGACTCCATCTCAAAAAAAAAAAACCAAAAACAAAAAAAAGCTTCAGTAATGAAGATAAAAACATTTGAAGGAAAGCAGAAACTAGAACTTGTCCTCAGAAGATAATGCCCTAAATGCAACGCTAAAAGTGTAGGTTTGCCTGCTGGTTGAGAATAGACAGAGAGAGATAGTGCTGAGGCATGGAGACCAGCTTAGAGACTACTGCAGTACTGTAGGCGAGACACAATGGTGGCTGGATGAGAGAGGTAGGTTTGTCCTCAAACTCTTGGCATCAAGTGATCTTCCTGCCACTACTTCCCAAAGTGCTAGGGTAACAGGCATGAGTCACCATGCCTAGCTCAGAGAAGTAGTTTTGGAAATGATGAGAAGTGATATATTTTGGAAATGGATGTGTTTGAAAATGGACCTGTCTCCATTTGCCATGGAATTAAATATAGGTTTTGAGAGAAAGGGAGGAGTCAAGGATGTCTCCAAAGTTTTTGACCCGAACTAATAATGGAAGAGTGAAATTGCTGTTAACAAAGGTGGGAAGACTGCAGAAGGAGCTGGTTTTGGGTGACTCAAAGGTTTGTTTTTGGAATTGCCAAATTTGGGAGCCTATTTGACAGACATGGAAATGTCAAGGAAGCTATTGGATGTGTAACTCTGCAGTTACGGGAGAAGTCTAGGCTAGAGATACGAGTTTGTTTCCTTTTTTTCATATTTCCCTTGTAATGATGATGATCATGACAATGATGGTTAAAATAGCTAACATTTATTGTTTACTATGTGTCAGGTACTGTGCAAAACATTTTATATATACTATTTCATTTCATCTTGACAGCTACCATGTGAAGCAAATTCTTTCTTTCTTTCTTGTTTTTTTGAGATGGAGATTTGCTCTTGTTGCCCAGGCTGGAGTGCAAGGGCTCGATCTCAGCTCACTGCAACCACCGTTTCCTGAGTTTAAGCGACTCTCCTGCCTCAGCCCCCCAAGTAGCTGGGATTACAGGCATGTGCCATCATGCCTGGCTAATTTTGTATTTTTAGTAGAGACAGGGTTCCACCATGTTGGTCGGGCTGGTCTCGAACTCCTGACCTCAGGTGATCCACCCACCTAGGCCTCCCAAAGTGCTGGGATTACAGGTATGAGCCACCATGCCCGGCCTGGTGGTATTATTTTCACATCTACTGAGTCTTTTACAAACCATGGATACTTAAAGCATATTTATTGAATGAGTGAATGATTGGTGTCAATCTTGGTCAAACTTTTAAATCCCATCTTTCTAGTGGGCTCCATAGCAGAGGGCTGTCCAGGCTGGGAGGGAAGGAGGTCCCAGGGGTCAGAAGTATGTGATGCCCCACAGGCCCTTGCAGGGGAACCCATCCCTGCAAGAACCGGTCATATCTCCATTACGCCAACCCACCTTCTGAAGGTCCAGGACCCCTCACTGCCTCTTCCCAGAAAGTATCTATTTCCTCCCCACTTTGTCTTCCTGAACCAGCCTTCAGGAACCCCGGGGCTTCCAGAAACTTCCTAAGCTTGGGTATGGAAGGGACCTAGCACTGGCAGTTGGGTGGGAGAGGAGGATAGATGCAGTTCACTGCAGGTGCCGCTTACATATGACGGAACTGAGGCCTGGAAAGGGGAAGCAGCTTGCCCCAGGTTAGTGAGGCAGGGCTAGATGAGCTCAGAACAGAGGACACTTCCCCAAAGCTCTGATGGCCCAGAGAAGAGCGTTGTATGATGCGGGCCCCGGGTGTCCCTTCAGCAAGGCAGCCTACTTCTATTTTGTTCTCCTTTGCCAGACATTTGGGAGGGGCGCTGCTGCTTGAAGGACAGAATGGGGAGCAGCTGAGTCACAAGAGGACGATACTACTGGACCATATTACAGATTGGGAAAACTGAGGTTAAAGAGTTTGATAGCTTACACACCACTAACAGGTGGCAGAGTCAGGACTTGAACGCAGGTCTAGCCAACTCCAAGTCACATCCACAAACATCCCTCTCAAACCTCAGGTCTTTGCTGCTCTCCTGGCCTTGGTGCCCCCTTTCCAGTTCACCTCTCAAATAGGCAACTGGGTTATATCATTCAGGTCTTAGTTTATCTTGCCTTCATAGCCTTTGGCCTTACTTCGTGATTATCTTATTTATATAACACCCCCAATATGTAGTGCCATGAGATGGCAAGTGACAAAGTAAAATTACTTCTGCTGTTCAGCTAAAATAGCAAAAGTAATTTTAGCTACTTATGAGTAGGGATTTTGTCTTGCACCAAAGTATCCCTGAAACTGTATTTGTCCAAATTTGTTGAACACATGGATGAATGAATGAATGAATAAGTGAATGAATGAATGAGTGAATGAATGAATCTGTGGGCCTCCTGCCTAGCTTTAAAAGCCACAGTCAAGGAAAAGGTGGCTGTAAGGTTATCTTCCTTGGCAGAGCACAGTTTTGTCCACTGTGGCGCTAGCAGAGAGCACACCCTTTGTTCTCCATCGGACGGAAGACACCTCCTTGGCTGGCAGAGGGGAGCAGGGCTGCTGGTCTGCACCTATAGGCTGTTCGCAAACAGGCTCGCCCCACAGAGCTCCGGAAAAGAGGTGGGGAGCCCTCCCACCTGCTCTCCAGAAAGCAACCTGCCGAGAAAAACAGCCCGGGGTGACCCGGATCCAGCCCGCGAGCGCGGGGCGGGACCGCGGCGGCACTGCGGCGGCATTGTTTGCCTCTGTGTATGGCAACCAGAAACCACTGCAGCCAGCACTTCTCTGAGGCACCCCACCCCCCTTTATTTTAATCTCCTAAACTGATTTGTCAGCAGCAGGAAGTGACATGACAGCTTTCCTCACAAAAGGGAAACTCCTCCGTGTTACCATGGGGATGGAGGCCACTGTAGGATCACAGATTTATATAATCTTAAAGGTGTACACACCATGATGTCATCCTCCGACGGGCTAGGGGAGGGAGGGAAATGGTCGCCAGAGGCTGCAAATCGAAAGCAAATTAGCTATGATGTGCAAAATTCCAAGGAAAAGAGAGGATGCAGTGGAGTTGGCGGGGGTTGGAGGTATTATAACGAAATAATGGGTGCCTGGAAATCACAGAAAAGCATAAAGTATGCATTGATGCATTTTCTGCATCCCAGAATTAGAGAGATGGGAGGAACAGTACTCAGATCCAGTGCAAATTGGTCGTCTTACTGGGCGGGAAAACTGAGCCAGGAGAACTGACAGAAGTCATTAGGACAGAGGCAAGGGGATGGACACATTTCTCCATGGCCTACTGTGTGCCAGGCACTTTACGTTCATCGGTCCATGTTTTTCTCACAAGTGAGCCTCAGTTTCCTCCTTTGTAAAATGGGTGTTGCTGTTAAAGGTTATTTAACCTTAGCAGTGCCTGGCACACAGTGCTTACTCTAAAACTGACAACCATCGTTACCACATTATCAGTATTAAATGATGATGAAGTCTTATCTCCATCGCTTGCTGGGAAACAAACACATTAATAGATTTTGAGTATCTTTCTTTTCATCCTGAGGTATTAATTATTTCCAAAAGAAAGCAGTCTGAGGCCAAATATGACATTTTCTGGAGGGTCTGAACACAGTGACTCCGGTACATGTGGATAGGGGTTATCACCCCTGGCTCTCAGGGCTGCCATGAGGCAGAGTGGCTTGAGCTGGCAGAAGTGAGTGATTTGTTTTCACTGGCAGCTCCCTTAGGCAGCCGCTGTATTTTTCCACTGCGTGGATCACACTGGAGATTAATTTTGGTTCAGCCGCTGACTGCCAAGCAGAAAGTGAAGGCCCTAGCCCACGGGGAAGTCAGCCATGGCATCTGTCACAGACTGGATGTCGCTGGTACGTTTCCACGGAGAGATATTTACAATAGTAAATTTCTAGGCTTTGATAAAAACATTGGGTACGGTTTGTTTTGATAGGCATGAACACACTTGTAATCGGAAAGCCAGCTGAGGAAATGAGCTTGCTAACCCAGTGTAAGTTCTTAGAACACAGAGATCTTTCAGACCCTGGGAGTCAAGTGGCAGGCAGTGAGCCAGAGGGGCAAAGTCAAGGACACCGATTCTGTGTAAAGACCTTAAACAACGGGGCTGGACCAGAACCATAGCAGAGGGTGCTCCTGGATAAGGCGAGTGGGATATTTCCTTTTCTGCTTCCTATAGCACTTTGTCCAGAAACAGAGTGGGGGTGGGGCGCTAAGGGGCCAGTAATCCAAGAGCTTCCTTGTTTTTTTCATGCAACATTATAGACTGGATTACAGGTTGGTAGCGGAGTACAAATTCAGAACATTATCCTGAACAAGTCAGATTTAATTGCTTATCTTCAACAAAATTATGAAACCAGAGCAGCAGATAACTTAAAGGAGGCAACTACCAAAAACGCCACGTCTGTATGCAGAAACGCCCGTATCAACGTCCTCCACGTCAGCCGTGGTCAGGCTGGGGATGGGGGCGCTGCCGGTGATTTCTTTACATTGTATTTGCTTATAGTGCTTGGATTTTTTTTTTTTTTTTTTTGCCATTCAATATATTATTTTCACAAAAATCAAAGCCTTTTTAAAAGCAAAAAGAGTGCCATGAGGTGGGCAAGTCAAAGTCCACAAAACAGATGTAGATTCCAATTCTCCTATTCCTGCCACTTAGCCATACTGGGTCTCAGCATCTCATCTGCAAAAGGCCTGGATGAGTTTCTCTGTGGGCTGGTAGCATACACTGACTTATGTCATGTATTTTAATAAACTTTTGTCTCCTCATAACCCTAGTTCGGCTTAGAGGGGAAGGTGACTTTTTATATTAACCTGAGGAAGGTATTAAAAAGGCAACCCAGGCAAGTGCCCATTTCTTCCTAGCTTTGGCTCTGGGGACACCTTGGCATCTGGGTGACATGGTAGGTTACAGAGCTGCTAAAACGGGCATGGATGGGCACACTGACCAATCCTAATACTCATTTAGATGTCTTCCTCCCAACCCAGCCATTTCATGGGAACATAGGGCCACCACAGGGCATGGGATCAGATCTCAGCACATTCTGCAGGCCCTTGTCGGAATTCTTCCTAGTTCACAAGTAGGAGAGGGGTTGGATGTGGATGCCAAAGAAATAAAAGCATTGAAATTTCAATAGAAATGCCATAATTTATTCCATTGTATAAAAAAAAGTCATCCTTATGTAACAAAATGTCTTCTCAGAAGAAGAAATATATTATTTCAGGTCATAAATAATCAGCAAACATACAACTGTTGGCAACTAAAAAAAACCTCAACACTGGTGTTTTCCATCAGTGCTGAAAACAAACTTGCTCACGATATATTTACAGATAGTACAGTACTCAAAAACAAAAATTGAGGTATTTGGTTCTAGTAGACAATGACATTTGTGAAGGCAAACACCTACACAAAAATAAATAAGGTATATTTTCATATGTATATGTGTTATCGGGAATGATAATACTGGTAGGTATGTCAAGCATGAAGAGATTCTACAAAAACCGGGGCAAGCAAAAAGAAACCGGCTCACACACTGAGTCCTTTCTCTTCTGCCCCATTTTGTCAGAGGGACTTGATGTACCCACTATATATTGGTCCCGAATGCTGAGTTCAGCAAATGTCTTGACGCTAAGTCATCAGGACAACTGGTTAGGAACCCAGGGGAACTCGGGTGAAATTAAATAAATAAGGACCAGCCCTCTCAAGCCCCTCCCAGAGTTATTGCATTTCTCCTCTCAAGGAGCCTGGAGTCCCGGTGGGATGTGAAGAGCCTCACCTCCCGTGGCCTTTCAGCAGCTGGGAGAGGTCGTGATGGGGCTCTGAAGGTAGCTCAGCGCACTGTTCGTGGAGTGGACAGGGATGGAGACGGGGAAGTTGAAGACTGTGGTGGTGGAGGTGCCTCGGTCCAGCACGGCCATGGCAGGGCTCCCAGCCTCTGCTGAGCAGTGTGGGGCCAGCACCTGGGACTCAAACTGCAGCAGCTGGCCCATGAAGCTGAAGTTGGGGGAGATGATGCTTCGCCTCTGCTTCACAAACTCAAAGGCCTCGTCCAGCTTGACTCGGTTAGTCCTCATGAGGTAAGCGAGGCAGATGGTGGCTGATCGGGAAATACCTGCCTGGCAGTGGACAAACACCCTTCCTCCAGCATTCTTGATGGAGTCTGGAAAACAAAAGGAGCAGCTGGTTACTTGAGAGCTCAGGAGAACCACAACAAGCCCAGGTACAGGGTGTCTGAGAACGGTCATATATGTCTTATCTATAAATGGTCACTATCACCACATGCCATCACATGGACACTGCTCATGGAGCAAGGCAACGTGGGTGCTATGCAAAGGATGGCACAGGATTTAAACCCAGACTGGGAGTTTCCACTTAGCAGATAGATCTCAGACCAGTCAATTCAACTTTGTGAGCCCCAGTCTGCTAATCTGTAAAGTGGGACACCAAATCAAATTCATATTTTGCAGGAATGTTGCCCACACCAGACAGATACTGAATATGTGGAAGAAGGCTCAGAAGACTTCATTCAAGTCCTTGCTAAAGAGGATGGGCTTACGGGCTAAAATGAGAAGAGAGAGGCAGAAAAGCCCCAGGTATCCATTCCATTTACCTATGAAGTCAATGGCCTCGTTGAACCAAGAGCTGATGTCCGCCTTGTGGTTGTCCTCCACAGGGATACTCTTGTACTGGTAGTGACCTTCAAAATGGTTGGGACAATTGGCTGAGACGTTGATCAAGGCAGTGATGCCCAAGGCATCCAGCATGTCCTTGCGGGAAGCATGGTAGGCACTGCCGAGGTACAGAAAGGGCAGGATCTCCACCGGGCCACCCTGAAATCCAGAAATATCCAACATTCGTCAAGCTTGCTCAAAGCCAAGGCCAGTGCCCACACCCACAAAAACTTCCTGCTGGAGAAGTCAATTTCAGATACCAGGTGAACTCAGTTCTGTGCTGGAGGATAAATAAATAGGGATCTAAGCCCATTTGCCTGGGCAGGACCAGCAAGTTCATTTCTGTAGAGCCTACAATCAGAGACTCGGCTTCATCAGACCACTTAACTGTGGAATAAATCAAATCCCTGTGTCCCCTCTGTTATAAATAAAGCTGCAGGTCACTTTCTATATTCTCCCTGGCACTGCTCTTCCGTGCCTTTGCCAGTTCTTACTTCTCCCCTGTGGCAGGGGCGCCTACTAACCTGATCGTAGAGTGGAGTACTGCAGGAACTGCACCCAGATTCCGTGCTGTCAGGGACGCTAGTACTCAGGGGAAGGCTGAGCCCCATGGGGGTCGACTGTTTGCTGCACAGCTCCGGACAGGAAGCTGAAAACGCTTCGTATCCTCCTGAGGAATACAAAGACATTTTTTTTTCCATTAGTGTCGCCGGGACTGGGCACCTTCATACAACTCCCCCACCCACCAAGGGCTGGAAGTTTACATCGGAAAGGCCCAGGCAAGTCTTTGTTCCCAGAGCCAAACAAAGCCAATGACAAGTTCCAGAGATAAATGTACTCCAACGCCCACGCGCTGCAGGTGGGCGAGGGCCAGGGGTACCGGGCAAAACCTCAGGGGTGTACGGCCCGCCCCGAGCTTCCCCGAGGGCGTACCTTTGAGGAAGAAGACTTTCGCGGCGCGCGCCTCACGGCAGAGCGCGCCGGCCGCCAGGGCCAGGGTGCCGTCGCGCTTGGCACCGTCCAAGGCGGCGCTGCGCTCGTCCAGCAACACCACGGCTTGGTAAGCGCCGGCCAGCAGGCGGCCGCGCAGCTCGGCGTTGGGCACGATGTGCTCCAGGCCCATGGCGCCCTTGGCCCGGCGCCGCACGATGGTGCTGAAGCGCACGTTGACCGAGCCGGCGATGTGGCCGGCATTGAAAGCGAAGAAGGAGCGGCAGTCCAGCAGCAGGCACTGCGCCGCGCGCTCCCCAAGCAGCGCCCGCAGGCCTCCGGCGTCCAGGGTGCCCACTTCCATGACCATGGCCGGCTTCAGCGCCCCCAGCGTGCTCGACCCTGCGGTGCTCTTTGTCCTCGGGGCCAAGGGCTGGGCGGCGGCTTTCGAGGAAAAGCTCGACCCCCCCCGCCCCGGGTCTCTCTGCGCGGAACCAAAAGCCGCTTTTGGACTGAGAGAGGGGCGTCACGCAGCACTCAGGGTTCCTCGGCTTCTTCGCGGCCCCGACTGCCCCTCCGACCCGTGTCGCTGACACAGCCCGAACGTCCTTCACAGAGAGCCGGCCTGGGGAAGCGCCTTTATAGGCGGCCTCTCGGGGGCGGGGCGGACGAGGCCGGCGCGCAGGGGGAGGGGGGTGTTTGTTTGAATGGTGATCACGTGATAGGGCGGTGACGTCACCCGCCCCGCCCGGCCTGGCGCCGCCGAGCCAGAGGCGAAGACGTCATCAGCCTCGGAGCCGGGTCCGCTCGCCGCGCACTGGCTCGCGGCCCGGCCCCCGCCCTGCCGTCCGGCCTGCTCCTGGCGCGTTCCCTTGGACCGGGCCCGCGCGGCGCTCGGGGCCCAGCGGGGAGGTGGAGGGCTCGCTGCCAGCTGAGGCTGACCTCCGGGATGCGAGCGGCCCGGAGAGGGGGCGACGTGCCACCTGCCTCGGCATCGCCGCTCCCCTGAGTCCCCTTCCCGAGTCCCTCCCCGAGTCCCCTTCCCAGCGCCCCTCGGCCGCCGAGCGAGCCGAAAGGGGCTTCCTGCACTTTTGCATATTCTTGTGCCGCTTTCTGTAATTTCCTCATCACTAACGGGCGAGGAAACGGGTTCCCCCGGCGAAGCGACTGACTTGCCCAGAACCACACTGCTGGGGTGGTGGTAGGGGCAGCAAAGAGGCACCTAAGATGAAGTTCATCGAAAAATGAACAACTCTGCCGACAGAAAAGTCGTTCCTACCAAGAGCGACCCGAGCCAGTTGGGTTGGAGAGGTTCAGGGCAATGCTTTTCCAGTTTCCCAGACTTTAAGGTGGCTTTAAAATACCTACTTTTGCCGTGAAAATGTAAGCAAGCAAACCCCCACCGGGAAATAATGCTATTCCTAGTCTTGTGGCCCCCGGGAGACTGGGAGCCAAAGAAGGCAGGTCAGGAGGCTGGAATCCCGGTGGGGGTCGCAAGGCCCTGTGGTGGGTTCCGGGGTTTGGCGTATGGAGGGGTGAGGGGCGACCCGCAACGCGACTCGATGGCGCCCCCCAGGGGTCGTCCGACGCGTTTCTGTCACCTTGGCTCAAGACCGAGCTTCTCCATCCCTTTCTTTATTCCACAAATATACAGTATAGTGAGTGAGCGCCCACGAAGCGGGGGGCTTGGGGGCTCCAACCCGGAGCAGAAGCCGCCCGTCCTCCCCCCCGCTCTCGGTCGTCGCGGGCGTTACAGGCTGAAAGCAAAATCCAATCCTGGGCCGTTCTGGGCGGATTGCCAGGACCTGGGTCGCAACGCTTGGGAAGACCCCCCACAGCAATATCCGTGCCCTGAGTCCCAGTGACGGCCCCCTGGACAGCGGGGCCTGCTGCAGCGACGCGACGCGACGCGCTAGGTACACAAACATAAACATTGCGCCACCCGCCCGGGTGCCGAGTCAGGAACATTCTGCGGTTTCCTCCCCTCCTAGGGGAGGGGATTTCGCCGGCCACCCTCTGTCGTCGCTGTGCGAGTTGTATCACCACAGGCAACTTCTGCATTTGTCTCTCTTAGCTTGTGTGCTTTCGCCTGCGCAAATGTTCTGCCTGGATTCTTCTAGAAAAGTTCAGGGCATGGAGTGCTTTTTTCAAAGGGCGTTTTCTACCTTCATTGGAACCTTGGTCGAGGACAGCAAAGAGGTCCTCAGATAAGAGCAACACCCTCTCTGTATGGAGAGATAGAAGAAAAAGAAATTATTTGTTTATACTGCTTATTCAGCTAAGGAACTCAACATACTTTTTGCGTTGAATCATAGAATGTTACAGCTGCTGACCTTTCACTGCATACCGACTTGATTTGTCCCAATTTTTTTTCTTCACCAAGAGCATTTATTATACCTTCCCCTACCGAAATTTTTCAAAAAGAAAACTTTTTAAGGGCCGGGCGCGGTGGCTCATGCCTGTAATCCTAGCACTTTGGGAGGCCGAAGTGGGTGGATCATTTGAGGTCAGGAGTTGGAGACCAGCTTAGCCAACATGGTGAGACCCCTGTTTCTACGAAAAATACGAAAATTAGCAGAGAGTTGTGGCGCATTCCTGTAGTCCTAGCTACTCAGGGGCTGCCGAGAGGCAGAGGTTGCAGTCAATGGAGATCATGTCACTGCACTTCAGCCTGGGCGACAGAGCAAAATTCCATTGCAAAAAAAAAAAAAACTTTTTAATACAAATGTCACAGTGGTAGTGGCACAGTCTGGCCCTGGAGTCAGGTGTCTCCTGGCCTCTTCTGCTTTTGTCTCTGCTCTCTTGCTGGAAAGAGTACAGAGAGTAGGCTTGACCCTGTCATTTTGCTGCTGGTTGGTCCTAGGTGAGTCTCCACCCCTACTGAGCCTCCAAGCCCACATCGGTACAGTGGGTCTACACTGGCCCACTTTGTAGATGGTTTAAGGCCCAAGTGAGAGATGTGGGGTTTAGGGAACCCAGGCCCTACCCCTTCCTGATCTCTATGATCCACTGTATCTCTAGGGTTTCCCCTTCCCAGCAGAATGGTTCTTTATATATCATCATGCCCCTGTGCCTTTTGCAGACTTGCATCAGAACCAGGGCGGTCACTGCAAGCCATTGGCTTATAGGAGACATCAGTGGACAGGGTCCCAACTCAGGGAGAGCTCCTCTTTAAGACCCACTAGCGCAGTGTTCAGGTCAGTGGGTCACCTGCCTGGAGACAGGTGGTAAAGGTGTAGCCACCTAGGCCCCCCAATCCATGCAGTGGAGATGCTGCTTCTGACTGGGGATAGAGCCAAAGAGAGCCCAGCATCATCTGGTCTTTAACCACAGAAGGAGTGAGGGGCTGGCCTTGTGGGCCTGGCTACCAGAGGGAAGCAGATAAATCAGTGGATGTTGACTCAGGGGAGAGAATTGGGTCTTTCTGACCTTGGCTGTTCCCAATTCTACCTAGTCCTGCTTAGGAATAAACCTGGAGGCAGTGTAGAGTAGCAGGAAGAAGAGATCAGGGTTCTGCACTCCCCAAAAAGCTAGCCTGTATTCCTCACCTTTAATGTGCGGTCTTGAGTAAGTACCCCTACGGGGCTGAGCTCCACCCCCTCCGTCTCATGATGGAGAAAATAGTAACACATTTACCTCCAGAGACTGTGGGGAGACTCAGTGTAGCCAGGGTTGGCCTTAGCTCACAATCCCTGTCCTAATCATGCTCTCAAAAGTGACTTTGGATCTATCTTGGGGTCACAGGAAAAGAAAAGACTGGCATTCCCCCTGATGACAGTCAGAAAGTGGCTGCCGCTCACTGTCTGCTCTGTTACCTTGGGCTAGCAGCTTACCATTTCTGAGCCTCTGCTTCCGCATTTGTAAACTGGGAATAACATCCATTTAAGACCAAGAAAAACAATGTATGAGAAAGAACCTGATGTGGATGACACCCAGAGGGGGTGCTCTCAAGGGACGGAGCAGGGTCCCACAGTCATGTTCTCCCTTTCAAAACCCACGGCCCTTTTCTTGTCTCCCCTGTGCTGTATGGAGGTTCCTCCCCTCAATATCCTTCTACGACTCCCCATTTCTTAACAATTCCAAAACTCACTCCCACTGGGCCTCGGCCATCTATATGGCTCAGCCTCCCACTCTTTTTGCTTTCTCTCTTGTGCTCCAGGAAAACTCTGTGGGCCTGTGTTCTTCAAATGTTCTCGTCCTCTCCTACGTCTTTGCTCACACTCCTTCCCCTCCCCCTGCCAGACAGGGGCCCCTCTGGGCTCCACCATAATCTTTCCAAGTGAAGACTCCTCTGGTTTCTCCAACTTCTCCCTCTCCTGGGCCCTGGAGGACATTGTCCATGTATTCTGATTGGGTAAAAGTCACCTAGATCTTTGTCGTACTCCTTCCAATTTGTAAGCTTGTCAGGTTGAGGGCAAGGGCTGTGTTTTTCTCAGCATTGCACTCCCCGCTCTACTACCTTTGATGTGGTGCCTGGCACACAGTAGGTTCACAATTTGGGAAATGGTAGAATTGTTTCAAAGAGTACCGTTGACAACTGTCAGAAGAGAGGAGGGTGGACATTGACATTTATGCAGCCTCTCCTCTGGGTTAGGTACATTACAGGTACCATTCCATGAATCTATCAGTGATCCTGTGAGGTGCTTGTTTATCCCCATTTTATACTCAAGGAAGGAGGCTCAGAGAGAAAGCATGCCTAAGGTCACAAAGCTGATAATCATCAGACACAGATCAAACCCAGGGCCTGTCTGACTTGAGAGAGGGAGCTGGGCCTGGGTCTGTTCCCGTGTCCAGCAGCGCTGCCTGAAGCCTCTGCCTCCCAGCTTCCTAGAGCTCTTCTCACTGGGCAGGGTAGTCCCTGGTGTCAGCCCAGCAGGGAACCTGGAGCCTCCTAAGACTCCCAGTTCAGGCCCTAGCGCCCCTGCTAAAGAGACTCAGTGGCCACTCGGGCCTACCTTGAGGGCCTAGCAAGGGGCTGACTTCACCCTCCACACCCAAGCAGTTAGGACAGAGCTAGCTGCCATTGCACAGTTCTTACAAACAGATCTCCATGCTCAGACGTGGCAGGGCCCACAGAGCTGTGTCATCCTGTCTAACCCCCGCGTTTGAGAGACAAGGGCCCAGAGAGGTTAGGCAATTTGTCCAAAGTCACACAGTGTTCAGAACATTCTCACTGTAGTCAGCATTGTGTGAACTGTGTGTCCAAACCCTAAACAGTGTTTATCTTTGGAGGGTGAAGTTCCTCTTATTTTCTTCCTTATGACTCTGAATGGTTTGAACTTTTTAAATGTGTAACTTTTGTAACCAGAAATAAAAGATAAGATTAGAAGGCAACCATATGTAGGTGACAGCATTGTTGTTAAAACCAAGTTACAGAGTTAGACTGCCTGGATTAGAATCTCAGCTTGCTTACTCACCAGCTGTCTGTGTTTTTCTGGCAAGTTACTTTACCTCTGTGAGACTCAGTTTTCTCATCTTTAAAGTGGGAATGATAATAGTATTGATCTTGTAGGGCTGATTGGAAGGTTATATATGAGACAGGCTGTGAGACAAATCTAGCTTGCTGCCTCTTTTTGTACAACCCACAAACTAAGACTGGTTTTTACATTTTCAGTGGTTGGGGGGAAAAAATCAAAAGAAGAATCATATTTTATGACATGTGAATGTCACATAAAATTCAAACTTCCGTGTCCATAAAGTTTTCTTGTAACACAGCCACACCCATTCCTTTCTTTCACACTACAATTGGAGGTGTATACTTGTGACAGAGACTGTATGGTTCACAGACCCTCAAATATTTACCCTTGTCTCTTTACAGGAAAGGTTTGCCAACCGCTGATGTGAGCTCATGGATGAAAAGTGCTTTAGAACAATGCCTGGCACAGGGTAAGTGTTTAGAAAACTGTTATTATTATTACATAGGTATTTATAAAATCTTCTTCCCCTCGGATGTTTTTAAAAGCAGTGATTGCTTTCATCATGTCATTCATTGTGTCGAAGGCACAGTTTTCATATTTTAGCATTTCTCAGAGTGCAAAAATCAGAGGCATGTCATCATTAATTAACAGCATTTCCCTTCTTAATGGTGCATAAATTAAGGAAAGGGCCTCGGAACTGATAACGTCTTAAAGCCAGTAGATGCAGTAAAGTATAAAAGGTTTAAGATGGAAAATAATTAAAGTGCTACAGTCATGCAGTCAACAGCCATTCTAGTAGTGGGACAGACTTCTTAAGTGTCAGGACGGAAACTGGGTAGCCCAGGAAAGATGCGCAGGGGAGGGTCCTCTTCTCGGAGATGTAAAGGCTGATGTAGGATAGAAATACCTGGAGGAAATGCCTCTGAGAGGTAGGCCTCGGTTACCTACCTCTTTCCCCCGGAAGCCTCCCCTCCCCATGAAATAAGAATAGTAATAACCCCTAAAGACCACTTTGTGATTCATTGTGAGGGACAGTCCCCATCAATGACCATTTCTCTCTCTCTCCCCCTAGCTTGAAAGCAAGGGTATGGTTTCTTGTCTTTCTTGGTCCCCAGTACAAATCTCAAAGCCAGGCTTATTGGACAAATAAATGAAGACGAGCCTAGGAGGCCAGGCAAGGAACCAGGAGCAGCAGGGCCTCCATGACTCACACAAGCCTCATCCCTGAACCAAGGATACGGCCTGCCAGCAGTGGCCCCAAGCCACGCCCCGCCACTGGGGGAACTGACTGCTGTGGTGAGAAGTGACAGCTTTCCGTTGATTGTTTTCTTTTCTTTTTTTTTTTTTTTAGCAGAACATGAATTGGGACATAATTTCATTTTCACAATTAGAAAACACTTAGTAACTAATGTTGGTGGGAGCAAATGAGATCACAGTTTGTCTGTTCCAAACTCTTCTCTGGGAAAAGGAGGAGGAAAAGTTATTGGTACTATGTTCAGAATCACGGCTGAAGATGCAGAAATTGTTCATCCCAATTTTGCCTTTGTGGGTAAGTAATTTGGGGACAAGTCTTATTAATAATAATTGCCAATCTCTGCTGAGCCACAGTACTTTGCTAGATGCTTTATATTCATTTCCTGGTATGATCATGACATTAACCCTGTGAAATGGGTACCCTTACTACCTCCATGTGAAGAGATGGGGGAACTGAGGAACAGAGAGGTTAACTAACTTGTCCAACGACGCATAGTGAGGGCTGTGTCTCTCTCTGCTTTCTAAGCTTTTCGTTCTTATCTCTCCACAGCACATAGCAGGCATGATATGAAGGTGGCGTGCTACACAATTTCACTGTTTGTTTCTTGAAATAATAACTTATAGGGGCCTGCTTCTAGATTCCAAAGAAAAGAGAAAAGGAAATATGCCCCAAACTCAGGCTTTCTGCCTGGCCCTGCCTGACTCACTGAGCCGAATTGGACAAATGATTCATTCACTGCCCTTGACCTCAGTGGGTTTGGCCACCCATTGAGAGTGAAGTCACACCTCCAGCACTGTGATGCATTCATTGGTCCAGTCACCTAACTTCACGGCAGGCAACAAACAGGCCTGGGTGAGCCTGCAGGGATCAGGGACAGGAGGGCACACACGTGTTTCTGGATATCCTCAAGCTGTGGCTGGGCGGCTCAGTTCTTCCCTAGGAGATCCTCCGGGTCCTAAATTAGTTTGCTAGGGCTTCCATAACAAAGTGCCGCAGACCGAGAGGCTTAAATAAAAATGTAGCAACTCATAGTTCTGTAGGCTGGAAGTCTGAGATCACGGTGCTGGGGATTAGGATTTCAACACGTATTTTTTTTTTGGGAGAGCACACTTCAACCCATAGGAGGGCCTGTGTCCCAGAGAGAGCCTCCTTCTGTGTGCAGTGAAGGTGTGTGTTCTAAACATGAGAAAAAAACACCCCTTGTTCTTGGATAGGATGACTCAATACCACAAACAGGTCCAATTGGTCCCAGGTAAATATATCCCTTTAACATGATCGTCATGAAAATACTGAGGGCAGGTGTGTTTCTCGCTGCTGCTGTTGTTGTTTTCTGGAGTTAAACAAATTGATTCTGGAGTTGATATGAAATAATAAACAATCAAAAATAGCCAGAAATTGACATTTTGGGCTGGATTAAAAAGGAAAAAAAAAAAAAAAAAGCAGAAGAAAAGGAAAAAAAAAATAGTCAGAATGTTTTTTTTTTTTTTAAAGGGCAGTGGGGTGGAGGTAAGCCCTACCAGACATTAAAACATACCATAAAGCTTCTGTAATTGGCAGGGCACAGTGGCTCATGCCTGTAATCCCAGCACTTTGAGAGGCTGTGATGGGAGGATTGCTTGAGCCCAGGCTTGAGATTCACACCAGCCTGAGCAACATAGCAAGACTCCATCCCTACAAAAATAAAAAATTAAAAATTAGCTAAGTGTGGTGGTGTGCACCCATAATCTCAGCTATTCCAGCAGCTGAGGTGGAAGGCTTACTTAAACCCAGGAATCTGAGACTGCAGTGAGCCATGATCACACCACTGCACTCCAGCCTGGGGGATGGAGTGAGACCCTGTCTCTAAATTTTTTTTTTTTAATATTTTAAAGCCTCTGTAATTAAAATGGTGTAGTTGGAAACAAATAGCCAGACAGACCAATGGAACATGATCGAGAGTCCAGAAATGTATCCAAGTATATATGGAGATTTGGTGCATGGCCACGGTGGCGTCTCAGATCACCAGAATGTGATAAAACTTCTTCTTCTTTTTTTTTTTTTTTTTTTTTTTCTGAGACAGAGTTTCACTGTTGTTGCCCAGGCTGGAGTGCAATGGCACAATCTCGGCTCACTGCAACCTCTGCCTCCCGGGTTCAAGCCATTCTTCTTCCTCAGCCTCCCTCCCGATAGCTGGGATTACAGGCATGTGCCACCATGCCCGGGTAATTTTGTATTTTTAGTAGATACAGGGTTTCTCCATTTTGGTCAGGTTGGTCTCGAACTCCAGACCTCAGGTGATCTGCCCACCTTGGCCTCCCAAAGTGCTGGGATTACAGGGCGTGAGCCACCTCGCCCAGCCAATAAGACCTCTTAATAAGCAGTGCTAGAACCATTTCATTCCATTTGGAAAAAAGGTAAAAGTGGATTCATACCTCACACCAAATATCTGAATGAACAGCAAATGGTCCAGAGATCCAGATTTTAAAAAATGAAATCTTACAACTTCTTTTTTTTTTTTTTGAGACTAGCCAACTATAGTAGTGAGAAGAGGTAAAAGGGTAACCAAGGAGTTTGATCAGTAACTGACAGTCAACAATTCATTGAGATAACTCACTACCTTTGGACCAGCCAAGGAAAGCTTACAACTCTTTTTTTTTTTTTTTTTGAGACCGAGTCTCAGTCTTTTGCCCAGGCTGGAGTGCAGTGGCACAATCTCTGCTCAGTGCAGCCTCCACCTCCTGGGTTCAGGAGATTCTCCTGCCTCAGCCTCTGGAGTAGATGAGACAACAGGAACCCACCACCATGCCTGGCTAATTTTTGTATTTTTAGTAGAGATTATGTTTCTCCATGTTGGTCAGGCTGGTCTCGAACTCCGGAACTCAGGTGATCTGCCCGCCTTGGCCTCCCAAAGTGCTGGAATTACAGGCATGAGCCACCACGCCCGGCCAGTTAACTAGTTTTAAAAGAAAACAGAGGGAGATTTATTTATAACCCAGGAGTAAGAAAATTTTTTATCTATTTAGGACTCAAAAGCTACAAACAATGAAAGAAAATCTTAATAAATTCAACTATACAAAAATTAAAGCCAAATTTTTAGAAAGCTTTTTATGCCTAAAGCTTCATAAGCAAAATTTTATTTAAAAAAAGACAAATGGGGAAAAAAATTTGTAATTTACAGATGAAGGCCAATTTCACCAATACTAAAAGAGTTCTTAAAAACAGAAATGAAAAAGCCAAAAATATGATTTTAAAATAGACAAAGACCATGAGCAGATAGTTTACAGAAAAAGAACTGCAATCCTTCTGAACACGTAAAATGCTTTTTTTTTTTCAGGAGACCGAGCCTCTCACTCTGTTGGCCAGGCTGGAATGCAGTGGTTCGATCTTGCCTCACTGCAACCTCCACCTCCTGAGTTCAAGCAATTCTTCTGCCCCAGCCTCCTGAGTAGCTGGGATTACAGGCGTGCACCACCACGCCTGGCTAATTTTTTGTATTTTTAGTAGAGATGAGCTTTCACCATGTTGGCCAGGCTGGTCTCGAACTCCTGACCTCAGGTGATCCACCCACCTTGGCCTCCCACCACGCCCTGCCTAAGATGTCCATTCTTTTTTTTGAGACAGAGTCTCGCTCTGTCACCCAGGCTGGAGTGCAGTGGCACAATCTCAGCTCACTGCAACCTCTGTCTCCCGGGTTCAAGCGATTTTCCTGTCTTAGCATCCTGAGTAGCTGGGACTACAGGCACATGCCACCACACCCGGCTAATTTTTGTATTTTTAGTAGAGACGAGGTTTCACCATGTTGGCCATGCTGGTATCGAACTCCTGACCTCAGGTGATTCATCTGCCTTGACCTCCCAAAGTGCTAGGATTATAGGAGTGAGCCACCATGCCCGGATAAGATGCCCATTCTTAATCATAATAAGAGACAAGAAAGTTATTTGAGAGACTGTTTCTCATCTATCGTCAGATTAACCAAAATCCAAAAACTTGACAGCACCCTCTAGGACAAGGGAAATCTGAATATGGACTGGATATTAGGTGATATTATGGAATTGTTAACTTTGGTGGGTGCCTAGAAGAATGTCTTGTTCTTAAGAGATGCAGGCTAAAGTATTTAGCAGAGAAGGGTCACGATGTTGGCAACTTGGTCTCATGGTTTGAGGAGGAAAAATATGCACACAAGTCCATCAATTAAACGTAGCAAAACATTAACAACTGTTAATTCTATGTGGTGGGCATAAAGGTGTTCATATGCAATGCTGTTGAGCCCGGATGACTTTATGCTGAGTCAAATAAGCCAGACACAGAATGTGATCTCACTTACATGTGGAATCTTAAAGATCGAACTCATGCCGGGCACGGTGGCTCACGCCTGTAATCCCAGCACTTTGGGAGGCTTAGGTGGGCAGATCACGAGGTCAAGAGCTGGAGATCATCCTGGCCAACATGGTGAAACCCCGTCTCTACTAAAAATATGAAAATTAGCTGGGTGTGGTGGCACGTGCCTGTAGTCCCAGCTACTTGGAAGGCTGAAGCAGGAGAATCACTTGAACCTGGGAGGTGGAGGTTGCAGTGAGCTGAGATCGTGTCACTGCACTCCAGACTGGTAACAGAGCGAAACTCTGTCTCAAAAAAAAAAAGTCAAACTCATAAAACCAAAGAATAGAATGGTGGTTGCAAAGGACTGGGAGGTAAGGGAAATAGGGTCAAAGGGTACAAACTTTCAGTTATTGAGGATGAAAAGATTGAGGTTAGGGTTTGGATCGAGTACACCTTATATTTATATAATTTTATTTGTCAATTATACCTCAATAAAGCTGAAAAAAGCCACCATTAAGAAAATGAAAAGAGAAGCAGCAGACTAAAAGAAAATATTTACAAAACCAAATCTGATAAAGGACTTGTATCCAGGATTTGCAAAGAACTTCTACAGCTTAATAACAAAGCAAAAGAGGAGCAAAATCCCTGGTAGTCTAGTGGTTAGGATTAAAAAAGAAAGAAAGAGAAGAAGCAAAATATATGAACAGATATTTCTCCAAGGGAGATATACCAATAGCTGATAAACAGATGCACAGATGCTTAACATCATTAGTCATTAGGGAAATACAGATTAAAATCACCATGAGGTGTTACTTCACACACACTAGAATGACTAATAATAACAGAAGTTGGCTAGGATGTGGAGAAACAGAACAGCTATGGTTTTAATGTCCCCTCTAAAACCCATGCTGAAACTTAATTGCCATTTGCAGTATTAAGTAATGGGACCTTTATGAACGACACAGTCTGTGGTATTCTATCATAGCAGCAGAAAACAAACGAAGACAAGCACCCTCATACATTTGCAGGTGGGAATATAAATGGTGCAGCCTCTTTGGAAAACAGTTTGGAGGTTCCTCAAAACGGTGAACATAAAATTACCACATGACCCAGCAATTCCACTCCCTAGGTATCTACCCAAGAGAAATGAAAACAGGTACTACACAAAGACGTGTGAGTCACCGTTCCTACAGTGTAATCCGTAAGAGCCTAACACTGGAAACAACCTAAATATCCATCCACTGATGAATGAATAGGCAAAATCGGCAAAATGTGCTCTGTCCATGCACCGGAACAGTATTCAACAACAGAAAGGAGCGAACTGCTGACACTGCTGCCATATGGATGAACTTCAAAGGTGGGAAAGTGAAGGAATCAGACACAAGAAACTGCATATTGTATGATTCCACTCACTCACATGAAATGTCCAGAAAGGCAAATTTAGAGAAACAGTAAACAGATTAATGGCCTGGGGCTGAGGTGGGAACACCGCTATCTGTAAGTGGGCATCAGGGAGGAATCTTCCTAGGGGACCATGAGAATGTTACAGAATTGATTTTTAATTTTTTTTTTTTTTTTAGACAGAGTCTCACTCTGTCCCCAGGGTGGAGTGCAGTGGCGCTGTCTCGGCTCACTGCAGTCTCTGCCTCCTGGATTCATGTGATTCTCCTGCCTCAGCCTCCCGAGTAGCTGGGACTACAGGCACATACCACCACGCCCAGCTAATTTTTGTATTTTTAGTTGAGTCGGGGTTTTGCCATGTTGGCCAGGATGGTCTCGATCTCTTGACCTCATGATCTGCCCACCTAAGCCTCCCAAAGTGCTAGGATTACAGGCGTGAGCCACCGTGCCTGGCCGATTTTTAATTAATTTTTTAAGAGAAGGGATCTTGCTCTGTTGCCCAGGCTGGAGTACAGCGGTGTGATACTGGCTCACTGCAGCCTCAACCTCCCAGCCACAATCAATCCTCCCACCTTAGGTTCCTGAGTAGCTGGGACTGTAGGCATGAACAACTGTGCTTGGCTAATGTTTTTAAAATATTTTTGTACAATGGGAGCTTGCTTCGTTGCCCGGGCTGGTCTTAAACTCCTGGGCTCAAGCAATTCTCTGGCCTCAGCCTCCCAAGTAGCTGGGATTAAAGGCACAGGCAACTGCTCCTGGCTCTGAAATGGATTTATAGTGATGGTTGCACTACCTGGCCAAGTTGCAAAAAAACATTGAATCGTATACTTGAATAGGTTGAATTTTACAATATCTAAAAAGTGCCTCAATAAATCTATTTTTTAAAAAAAGATTCAAGGTTCAATTTTTTATGGTAATGCAATATTTGTTCTGTCCATTAATAGCTATTATTTGAGAACATTTACAATATTAATGCAGCTTAATCTAAGAGAAATTCAACTTTTTAATATCTCAATACTAGGTGTTAATAAGAAACAATAGTCAAAACAATTATGGTCAAAATTATGCCAAAAACGTAAAAATAAATGGTTAGTATTAGTATGACTACACACAATTCAGTATTTGGTGTAAAGTTTTTTGGCTGCAAGACAGATTGTTAGCTTTACTTAACTGTGGGGGGTATCTCTTAATGCTTGGATGGCCTCTTTCGGTATTTCTTCTGTTGTTGGTTTTGGGCCTAGTTATCTGTGACTGTGTGAATGGAGTTGAGTGGAGAGGTATCCATTTTGTTAATTCCAAATAAGAGTGTATAACTTACATAGTTTGGATATTTGTCCCCACCCAAATTTCATGCTGAATTGTAATCCCCAGTGTTGGAGGTGGGGCCTGGTGAGAGGTGTTTGGATCATGGGGGCAGATCCCTCATGGCTGGGTACTGTGTTCATGATATATCTGGTCACACCTGTCATCCCAGCACTTTGGAAGGCTGAGGGAGGCAGATCACTTGAGGCCAGGAGTTCAAGACCAGCCTGGCAACACAGCAAAATCCCGTCTCTACTAAAAATACAAAAATTAGCCAGGCATGGTGATGAGCGCCTGTAATCCCAGCTACTCGAGAGGCTAAGGCAGGAGAATCGCTTGAACCTAGAGGCGAAGGCTGCAGCGAGGTGAGATCGTGCCACTACACTCCAGCCTGGTAGACAGAATGAGACTCCATCTCAAAAAAATAAATAAAATAGAAGTATGTGGCACCCCACGCCCCGTGTCTCTTTTTCCTACTTCCACCGTGTGATGCACCTGCTCCCCCTCTCCTTCTGCCATGATTAGAAGCTTCCTGAGACCTCCCCAGAAACAGATGCCGGTGTCATACCTCCTATATAGCCTGCATAACCATTAGCCAATTAAACCTCTTTTCTTATAAAGTTCCCAGTCTCAGATATTTCTTTATAGCAATGCAAGAATTGCCTAACACAATAACTGATTACTAAAATAAGAAATAAGGAGGTAGACAAGTAATGTAACTGCCCAATAATTTTGAGGCCCATAAATTAAGCCTAAAGAGTTTAACCATGATTCAGGAATAAAGGCCCACACAATATACAGTATGAAGTTAAACTGGAAACGTAAGAAAAAAAAACAAGGCCAGGTGCTGTGGCCATGCCTGTAATCACAGTACTTTAGGAATCTGAGATGGGTTGATCGCTTAAGTCCAGTATTTCGAGACCAGCCTGGGCAACATGGCAAAACCCTGTCTCTACAAAAAATACAAAAGTTAACTGAGTGTAGTAACACATGCCTGTAGTCCCAGCTACTCAGGAGGCTGATGTGGGAAGATTGCTTGAGCCCAGGAGGTCAAGGCTGCAGTGAGCAAGATTGTGCCACTGCACTCCAGCCTGGGCGACAGAGCAAGACCCTCTCAAAAAAAAAAAAAAGAATGAAAGAAAAGAAAATCTATAAGTGCCTCTTTCTGGCAATAGCAAGGGTGAATCTTCCACCATTTCCCCTGTGACCTTAGACAATCTCAGCACGTTGTTTACGTTGTTCTCAGCACAAGCTCTGGCCAGGGAACCACAAGGTCCAGAGTTCCAGGTTCAAGTTCAAGAATTCAGTGTTGAACGCCTGACCCAGAAGGCCTCTGGCTGTGATAGGCTCCTTTTGCCATGGAGCCCTTGCTGTGTATGGTAGCACTGTAGACACCCCACTCCCCTCCCCGCGCCACATAGGATGGGTATTGGTTTATACTCATTTATATAGTCAGCTCTCCACTTCAGTATAAACTTCTGAGGACAAATGGGACTTAATAAAAGGCTTACAAAGTTAATAACTGTGATTTGGAAAGCTAGAGCCAAGCAGAAAGAGAATACCACTTCTGAATTTTATTTCATCAAGGAAGTCTTTGATTGCGATTTATACTCATGTGAGAATAATAAAAAAGAAAAATTAGCGTGGCAAAAGTACAATATATTTAACCTAATATGCTTTTTATCCTAGATATAAGAGGACACAGGGCAAAAGGAAAAAAAGCCCACTTAAGGTGAACAAAGTGAGCAGACAACCTACTCTTTCCCTAAGAAAGGTTGGCAGAGAATAGAAAGAGAATAAATATAGGTAAATGAAAACTTTGGTTGGAGAAGCTGATGTATCTGGATGATAAAAACATGTTATATGAAAGAAGCAGAGAGACAGGAAGCATGACTGAAGAGAGGGAGGGAGAGAGAGAGGAGGCCAGTGTAGGGGGACAGTGTGAGAGAGGGGAGGGAGGGGGAGAGAGGAGGAGAGGTAGGGGACCAGACCCTGCAGGGCCTCTCAGGCCATCGGAAGGATGGGGGGGCTTCTCCCCTGAGTGAAGCAGGAGCCCTGGACGCAGTGGGCAAAGCAAGGACAGGATGGACGTGGACGGTACTGGGACAGTAGTACGCACGTCATTTGTGAGTGTGAGGAGGAGATGCGTTGACAGGGAAGTCCTCAGCACAGTGACACACAGCAAGCACCAAGCCCACCACTTATGGCATGAGCCCTATTCTATCCCCCAATGCCTGCAGGCCCAGAGAGGTAAAGCGCCTGCTCAAGGTCGCAGCCATAGAGACATACAGACGCATAGAGACATTTGTCTAGAGGACCGTGGGGAGGGGCTAAGCGAGCTGGTAGTCCAGAGGCAGGTGGTCAGCTCCTGGAGGGCAGCGGTGCCGGGCAGTAAAGGGCAGAGAGTACATGGTGACAGTGCACCCTTGGCCTCTAAATCTGTTTCTTACCTAGGGGGTGGGGAAGTAGCAGTGACACCTCCTACATGAGTCATGTAGGTGATACACACACAAAGAAACAGACACAGATACATACACACAGAGACACAGACATAGACACAGAGACACACAGACACACACAGACATACACACAGATGCAGACACAGAGACACAGATACACAGAGAGATGTCTAGAGACACAGAGACACACAGAGAGACATCTAGAGACACACAGAGACATACAGAGATACATACAAAGAGACACACAGTTACACAGACACACAGAAAGACACAGACACACACAGACACACATTCATACACACAAACAGAAACACACGTAAATACACATAATACATTAGTTAACTGAACTGCCAAATTGTCAAAATAACAAATTCTGGAATAAGCTAAATGTTGATGAAATTCTTCCTCTAGAAATGAACAGAAGAGGTGACGCCAGGGCTAACCTACTTGGGAATAACCTGGGTAAGCTCTTCCTAAGACAGGCTGTCACAATCTTCCCAAGGAAAAAGAGAGAGACTATGACATTATGATTAAAATAAAGGGATATTTCCTTGACTTCCCCCCACCATTTTCCCAGGCAGAAAGCCACACTGTGAGATGCAGATGAAGGGACACATTAATTTTCACCCCAAGCACCACGCGGAGGGCCAGCTCTGACGCCAGTGGCCAGAAGCCCAGAAAAGTACTCCAGCCCAGGCTCCTCACCTAGGACGTTTCATGATTCCTGCTGCCTGGGCCCATCTCCAGAACTTCCGATGTCACTCACCTGGGGGAGGCCTGGGCATGGGGACTTTAAACATCTTCACAAGAGTCCCAATATACAGTCTCAGGGCCACAAACTACTGACTTAAAGGGTCTTTCATGCCCAGCATACGTTACGGAGAGAAAACAGCAAGTCAAGGAATCTGCATGGTGATTAGCAAATAGTGGATGCTCTGCATAGGTTCACTGGAGGGTTGAAGCATCCAGCATGGCTTCCCACCTGTTATTAGACTTGCACTTTTTCATGCATTGGCTTTCTAGCTTTGCCATTCCTTACTCCAAGCTTTTATGCTTTTGTAAATCGATAATAATGGAGAAGATTTGCCAGCTGTTCAAGGACCCAAAGGTCAGCTTCTTTTGCTTCCTTTTTCTTTACCTATTCAAAGAACAGGAAACACCGTAAATAGCCATGGAAAGGAAATGCCTCAGTGGGGGCTGAATCTGTGAGCTGAAGCCCACAGGGCTGAGCTGCTGAGCCCTCCAAAACCCCTTCAGAAGTCCCTAAGTTCAGCAGCCTGGATCCCACAGTGGGTTGTGGTAACAGAGAAGCTGAGGAGGCCCTGGGGACTGATGGCGCTGGTGGGGGTAGGGGGTGGTCCTGGGTTCCTGAGCCAGCTGGTCTTAGAGCTCCATTAGGTCAAGGTCATGGGGACAAGTCATCCTAGTGACCTCACACTGGCACAGTCACCAGGCCCTGCCTCTGGGTGTTTCAGAGAAAACTCCAGACAGTGGGGTACGGAAACACTCCAAGGGCTGCCTTATCTAGGGTAAAAGCCACGTGACACTCTGTGTGGACCAGATCAGGGTCCTTGGACTGCTGATAGGGACACCAAGGCCAAGCTCAGGGTCCCTCTGTGCTGGTCCTAAGCCACACAAGCCCCTGAATTTCTGGACCCCACGGCATCCTGAGGCTCGGCTCCCCTCCATACCATCCCCAGGACTCTGCCTGGGGCTCTCATGGCTAGACACAGAGCAGGAGCCCAGGTAGCTCGACAGCCTGAGGAAGACCCCCAGGAAACTGAAGCATGGGAAAGCACTGGGAAATCCCCACCCCAGTCCTAAGCCTGCTGGAGCAGGGTCCCAGCCACTGTTTCCCCAACCCAGAAGCACAGCACCTGCCCAGCCAGGAACTTAGAGAAATGAAGGCCTCCCCTAATCCCAGGACAGTAATACTATTTTTCCCCTGTTTACAGACAAGAACCAAATGGCTCAGCGCCATTTGGTCACATGACCAGGACCCTCTCTGCAAATGAGGCAGAGCAAGTCCCCTGACCTCAAAGTGCAGGCCTCACAGTGCTTTCAGAGCACCTGAATGGTGGAGGGGGCTGAGGGCTTTCTTCCCAGCCCAGGTCATCTCATCCCACGCCTCAGCCTTGAGCATCTACCCAGGAAGGCGAGGAGATGCAGGCGTGGAGCAGGATCTGGAAGGAGCAGGTCCACAATGGGCCATCAGCTACTTCATCTGTAGGCTAAGCCAAGCTGGGCTGGGGTCCAGGGGCCCCTCGAGGGCAAGCCTCTGGGCCAGGAGCCAGATTGACCTCTGCCCACCGAGGCCAGGATGAGTGTGTTCTTTTCTGCCTCCCTCTTTCTTAGAAGTTCTCTCAGCCCAGTACTTCCTGAGATTTCTACTGCAGTGCCAATCGGCCTTCTTAACCCCTCACCTCCCACTCCTTTTGAGGCAACTCAGAACCCAGAGGGGAAAGGTCACAGGTATACAGGTGCCCACAGGTTCCAGGGAAGGAGAGCATGCATCCGGGACCCTGGAGGGCTCTGTTTCAGCTTCGCCTCTTAGCCTATGCCTTAGATGAGCCACTTCGCCCCTCAGAGCCTTGGTCTCTTCAGCTGTCAAATGAAGTTGGCAATGACAACAGCCTGGCAGAGCATGCTTGCAGACGGAAAAAAGACAGACCTTGACGGGGCACCAAGCACCTTCTCTGGGCTAGGCACTGGCATTACGGATTGACATGCACTTCCTAGTCATTCTTTGCAATCACCCAATGAGGTAGACATTAATATTTCTGCCATTTTATTGTCATGGGACTAAAGCAGAGAGGGAAGGTAATTGTCCAAGGTCACACAGCTGGCAGGTGGTAGGGCTGGGAGTAGATGAGTGGAGGCAAAAAGAAGTCTTTCATTTGGCCTCTGATGAGTATTCTCAGCACTTCAGGGGCTTCTGGTAGACTGTGGCTCACGCAGAGGCCAGGCCTGGCCCATTCACTGTGCATCCCAGCACCAGCACCTAGCAGGATGTCTGGTGCAGAGTCGGTACTCTGAATGGCAAGAGAGTAACAGCGCAGACATAGGGAAGGAAATTCCCTGGACTCTGGAATAAGGACTCCCCTCCCCGCCCCCACTCTCATTTCCCAGCTCTGTCACTTCCCCACTCTGTCACTGCATGATTGCTTCTGTCTCTTGGAACCTCTGTCTCCTCATCTGTAAAATACAATCATGATAATAGTATCACAAAGAGGATTGTGAGGATTTGAGGGTAAGAGGTGCATATAAAGTCCCCTTACTCCTGCAACGCTTGATAAATGCTACCTGCCATTATTAACTGGACATGGGGAACTGTCTGCAAAGGGACTTGGAAGAGGATACCCAGTGTCTTCAGATATGTTATGCTCCTATTGAACTGCCCGAGTTCACAGACAGAAGGAGACCTTTCCTAGGTCAGGATGAAGGTGTGAGGGCCTCAGATCAGAGGAGTGACTCATAGGGACATTTGATGTCACCTTGTGAGCCAGCATGTGATGAAGCCAACCAAGGATCTGAGACACAGCCTGAGACTCGGGTGGGGACAGCCTGGGAGCAGGCTGACTGCTCTGGCCCAGAAGGACCTGCTGAGGGCTGCCAGCTGGATTCTCAGACCAGAGACCAAGGCTGATGCCAGCCAGGTCAGGGGCCTCAGGCAGGTCCTAGCCCCACTGCCTTGGCCAGCCTAAAGTTCCTGCCAGGACCACCCCACCCACACCCAGCTTCTTCATTCTGATAGGGAAAAGCAAGGCCCAGTGAGGGGCAGGGGCTGGCCAAGGTGCCCAGCAGGCACATGGCAGGGACCAGGATGCCTGGCTCTTGACCCCATCCATGCCCCTCACCTGGCTGGACACTCCAATTGAGGCCACCCTGCCCACCTCCAGTGCCCAAGAGAGGAGAGACTGTGGACAGGTTGATTTCTGCCCCATGATCACCAGGACCAAGCTGATCTTCCCTGCCTCAGGCCGTGGTGTGCGGCCGGGCCTGGAAACATCTGCTGCACAAGTGAGACCATACTTGGTGCTGGGCCCAGGGGTAGGACGCTTGGAGTCTGGCAGGGCTGCCCACCAGGAGACCGTGAGGTCACAGGGGTGGAAACCATGTGAATCAGTGAGTGGGGTGACATGGGCATGATTCATTAGGGTAGCAGGCTGGTGTGGAGGGTCACAGGCTTTGGGCCACACTGTCTAGGTTGAAATCCTAGCTCTACCAGGGACCAGCTGTGGGGCCTTGGGAAAGTGCCTTAGCCTCTCTATGCTTCAGTTTGCTGGGTTCTGGAGTGCTCACCCCATAGGGTTGCTGTGAAGATTAATGAGATGTATGCGCTTGGTACGGCTTGGAGTACGGTCAGCACTCACCCAATGGTGGCCATTGTTGCCCTCCACCATCGTTGTCTCTGAGCAATGCATGTGCCTATATATGCATGTGGGGTCCCAGAGAGCTGCACTGCTTCTAAAGAGAAGCTGTCACCTCGACTCACTGGAGCAGAGTCAGCTCTTCCCTGCTGCTGCTGGTTTTTAAATATGTATGTATTTATTTATTAGACAGGGCCTTGCTCTCATCACCAAGGCTGGGGTGCAGTGGCAATCCTAGCTCACTCCATCCTTAAACTTCTGGCCTCAAGCGATCCTCCTGCCTCAGCCTCCCAAGTAGCTGGGACTATAGGCGTGTGACACCATGTATGGCTAATTTTTTCATCTGTTTGGTCTTTTGTAGAAACAGGATCTCACTGTGTTGCCCAGGTTAGCCCTGGGCTCAAGCAATCCTCCCACCTTGGGCTTCCAAAGTATGGGGATTACAGGCATAAGCCATGGCATCTGGCCTCTGCTGCTACTGTTAACTTCCTCTGAATCTTTCCAGATGACTCCAGTCTGCCTGAAGCACCTTCATTCCTGCCCTGGGCTGCCACACAGCAATCCTGGGGATGGGAACACTGAGGCCCATAAGCGTCCTTACTCTAGATGGCCCCAGTCTGCTGGGTGAAGTGGGGTCAGCCAAGAGCCCTGGGCGGTGGAGCAGGGCTTCCATCCTGGCTCAGCCTGTTGCTTGCGGCAGCCTCGGGCAGGGCATCTCTCCCCTTGGGTCCTCCACATTCTCTGTGGTCAGGTAGGGGATGATCTAATATAAGATTGTGATCTCCACTGGCTCTTTGATGGCAGAGACTGCATGATTCTATTTTTGTTTTTCTGTTAATAGCATGGTTATCCTCACAGTAGCATTTATTGAACACCTGCTATATGCCAGAGACTGAACTTGGTGGTTTGTGTCATCGTAGCTATCAGTTACTGCATGCTTGGCTCCACCAGCCATGAGCACGAGGCAGGAGCATCTCATTTAATCATTACAGCTCCCTTCTGGGGAGGAATTATGATCATCCCCACCGTAAGGATGAGCAAAGAAGGTTCCACATGATGAGATGCCCTCATTCTGCCAGTTTGGATGTAATCGCCAAGCCATGACCAAGTCCCTACCTCTCTGTGAGGGAGGAATTTTCATCTCCCATTTACTGATTAAAGAAAAAACAAAACTCGCTGCCCAGAGAGGGGCAGTGACTCAGCCCACATCCCACTGTGTGAGATGATGACCTCTGAAGACATTTGGCCTCGACTTTCTGTCTTCTTTGATTCCAATAGTCTGTGCTGAGGCTTCGAAGAAACGTGCCTGGGCTTTGTGACTCTCAGTTCCTCCTCAGGATTCCTGTTCAGTTACTCTGAGCCTACAGTGGACTCCAGGTAACTAAGGGTCTAGCCTTTGGCCAGAGGTCTGACCTCCAGGTAAACTTGAGCCCTAACTAGGGAAGAACGGCACAGGTCACGGAAGGTCACACCCTCCCCACTGTGTTTCCTCACTGAAGCTCAGGCAGGCGGTTCATCCCACCTGGGCCACGTGCTCCATGCTGCACCCACGTTATCATCTTTGTGGCCTGGGACAATCTTCATTTTGTAGACAAGGAAATTGAGGTCGAATGGTTTATCCAAGCAGGGAATCATTGACTGGTGCCCCAGGCAAATCAAGTTATCGAGGACACTTTTTAAAATTCCAGCAGACTGGAGAGGGTGGATTGTTTTTCCACTTTTGGGTAAGGAATTTGGGCTTTAGGCTGCAGGCCCTGCCTTCAGCCAGGCAGAGGAAGAGGTCGCATCAGAGATGGAGCTATGGCTCAAAGGTCCCTCACTGAGAAGCCTTTTCCTTTCAGTGGCAACCGTGGAAGGCCGGCTGACTTGCTCTTTTCAGGCCTCTCTTATACTCACCTTTTACCCCCAAGAGCAAAGAAAAGAGGAAGCCACTGTTTGCTTTCTGAAGGCCCAGGCAAAGTGAAAGTAAGAGCACCCATGTGAAGGATGGTGACTCATTCCCTGACGGAGAGACCAGGCCAAGTAAAGCAGAGGGGCCTTGGGAAGACCTGGGCTTTCATTCCTTTTGGGACCAAAATGAATCACTGATCTCATTAAGTCACACCAGCCAGTCCCAAACTTTCCTGGGTAGAAGCACTGCAAGCATCAGATCTTAGGTGAGGCCCCATCGGTGGGCACTAGCAAGAGCTAAAAGGCTGGGCTTCTCCTCTCTCAGGAGGCCAGACACGTCCTTGTTCGCTTTGGAGCAAAATGGAAACTAGGACCAAAAGAGTCAGGTCAGGGACAGTGCCTCAAACAAGACCAGTCAGCAAGGTGGCAGCCCCCTACCTAAGCATGCTAGTGCTTTGGGACACCGTACAACTCCTCCACTCATTTGCCCATGGGTTCAGGCAGGTAGTCAGCAAGCATTGACAGCACGACCAGCTGGTGCCAGGTGTCCTACATGCCATTTCTTCTCTAGACCTTGCATCAGAGGAAGAGGAGCCTCAGTTCACAGACAAGAAAACCCAGGTGGCTGGGCACGGTGGCTCACACCTGTAATCCCAGCACTTTGGGAGGCTGAGGCAGGTGGATCACCTAAGGTCAGGAGTTTGAGACCAGCCTGGCCAACATGGTGAAACCCCATCTCTACCAAAAGCACAAAATTAGTCAGGCGTGGTGGCAGGTGCCTGTAATCCTAACTACTTGGGAGAATTGCTTGAACCCAAAAGGCAGAGGTTGCAGTGAGCTGAGACTGCGCCATTGCACTCCAGCCTGGGTGAAAAGAGCAAAACTCCGCCTCCAAAAAAAAAAGGAGAAAAAAAAACAAGGTTCTGGCCTGGCCCACACAGCCAGGAATCCATCCCAGAGCTGGCTGACCCTGAACCTTTCTTCTTTTGATGCTTTCTCTACAGAGATCTACTCTTCAGCAGCAGGCACTGAAGGCCCATTTCACACATCACCATCTGGGTTGGTCTAGGAGAGCCTAGAAAGCCGGAGATTCTTCTCGACAAAGCAGCCTGGGTTATTTCAGAGGAGGAACCTGCTGCAAGGAGAAGCAGAAACTTGGGCCCATCCTCCAGGGCCTCAGCATTCCAGAAGCCAGATGTGTGAGCCTGACGTCACCCACCAAGTCATGGCCCCGTTCCAGGCTGCGCTCCGCTGGCTTGCAAACCCTGTTCCTCCATCCTCTCTCCTCCTCCCTTTCCTCGGCATGAAGGAGACTGAGTGGGGCTGGCAGCCACTCCCCAGCATCTGGCGGAACATTCTGCCCCATAGTTGAGCTCTTCTCACTCCCCAGCTTTCCCTAGGGATGGCCAGTGACTCATATTTCCATTTTCAATGTTGGGCCAGGAGCCCGATCTTTCCATGACCACCAGCACTGGCTAGATAGCGTCGGAATCAAGGACGTGAGCTGTGATGTCAGATAGGTCCGAGTTCAAATCCTCCTCTGCTGCTTGTTGGCTGTGTGATTTCAGGTAACTAACTCACCCTCTCTGAGCCTCTGTTTCCCCATTTAGAAATGCAGACCACAATGATCGACTCCGATGTCTTCCTTCTTGCAAAAGTCCCTTCCCTTTTGTCTGAAGCTCTGAGAAATGAACCATTCCCTCTATCAGCTCTCTCTTTGATATTTTCACCTTTCATATGCCAAGGAAAGAGAATGCTGGTATTAGAGTTTTTGAAATGGAATAGTGATATTTATATGCCATTTACTATGTGTAAAGGATCTATTATCAGGTGTTATTATTGGTCCCCAGACTGGAATACAATGGTGTAATCTCAGATCACTGCAACCTCTGCCTCTGGGGTTCAAGCGATTCTCCTGCCTCAGCCTCCCAAGTAGCTGGTACTACAGGCACGCGCCACCATGCCTGGCTAATTTTTTTGTATTTTTAGTAGAGATGGGGTTTCATCATATTGGCCAGGCTGATCTTGAACTCCTGACCTCAGGTGATCCACCCACCTTGGCCTCCCAAAGTGCTGGGATTGCAAGCATGAGCCACTGCACCTGACCTATTCGCCCCATTTTATAGGTGAGGAAACTGAAGCCAAGAGAGGTAAAGTAACTTGCCCGAACCAGTAAGTGGCACAGCTGAGATTCACACCCAGGCTGTCTGGTTTCAGCATCCATGCTCTGAATCCCAATATGGAGAAATGCAAACAAGATGAAATGGGTAAGGCCATGGCACAGTGCTGGGCTCATAGTGAACTCCAAATAGTGTTTACTGCTAGTACTATTACTAATACTTCACCAGCATCACTATACTGCTAGAACTGTTACTAATACTTCACCAGCATCATCTCTGAGTCTCATCCTTGCACACCAGAAGAAGTAGGGCAGGGATCCCTGCCCTTCTGGCCAAATCCAGCAGTCAAGACGCTCTTGAGTTAGACAGGGCCAATTGGTTACCCCAAATGTGGGGTGCCTTGCATGCCAATTGAATGTTCTTGTCACATGGCCTACCAAAGGCGGATGCTCTCCCTTGTTCTCAGGGTGGGAACAGGAGAGGAAGTGCAAGTGGAGTGCTGGGAGGAGGGAGAGGGAGGTCACCGGAAAGGGTGAGAGCCTGCTGGTGCCCACCATGGAGGAAGAAGGCAAGAGGGGGTGGAGGGGTGTGCAGTGGTTTTGATGAACGCTAAAGAACCCTGGCCTCCCCGTTTCCCATCTCCACTTCTTCTCTCCTCCTTAAATCAATACACTAGTTGTTTCTACCCCTGAAACAAATAAAAACAAAGATTGCCACCCTGTAGATGTCAGCAGATTGTCAGGTGACCCTCCAGCCGAGGAAGCTTGGCTCCAAGAGGCCACGTTGAACCACTGGGCTCTCTGCTTCTTTGAGAGATCACTCCTGCCAAAAGGTGAAGCTTGCGATTGGGGCCCCCAAACCAAAAACCCAAGGAGATGCTGGTAACAGAAGCCCTACCAGAGACAAAGTATCCCTTGGAGGTTACAAGTGAAAGGGTGGGCACAGGGTGATCAGGAAAAGACAAAAAGAAAGCAGGGCTGGCACCATGGATGACAGACAAGACAGAATTTGAGGAGAAAAGCATGAGATTGAGTGATAAGGGGACCTCTTTGTCTCCATGTGCCACCTCCAACTGGCCTCTCATTTTTATTATCCTTCCTAGACCTGGGAGCAAAGAGCTGATGTTACATAGACATCTGCCTCATCCAGTTCTTCTGTGGCCCCTTTGTGGCCAAAGGCCCACCTTCTTCATGCCCCACGAGAGATGAGCCAGCCTCCAGGTCTCACACTGCTGCTAGCTTTCCCTTTCAGGGGCTGCTGGGAGGTTGAGATCTTTACTGCTTGGTCTTCTTTGCCAGACAGGGCCATTGTTCCCTCTCTCTCCCTGTTTCCGAGGTTCCAACTCTGCCTGTTCTCAAGGCACTTGGGAGCTTGTCTCCCGGAATGAATGAGAGCAAGCGTGGACACCCAAAGCCCCTCTGCCTGGCTGTTTGCTCACATGGCCGTCTCCAGCACTGGTCTTTGAGTGCAGGGCCTGGCCCACAGTAGCTATCCATAAACTATTTTATGTGTTTTATTTTAATGACCTTCTGAATCATTCATTTTTCTACTTTTGAACTGATTCACTCTTTTGTGTTGCATAAACTCCTTTGAAATCTTAGTCTATAGAATTTTGTCACTTTAACTTGAAAAAAGTGATGAGGAGGTCTTATCTGAGCTATACAGATCATTCTAGAAAATTTCCTATCGAATATTTTCAGCTAGAAAATAAGCCCACTGGAAGCCCCCAAGCCCATGCCTGACCCTAACTTCCTTCATTCAATGAACATTGATCAAGATTGCTTCCAAGCATTTGATGTTGTAAGAAATACAAAACCGTGTAAGGCTTCAAGCTGCTAGCACTATACAAAGGACAGGAAGTCCCTCAGCCATTGGTCGACGTCTATGGAACATCAGTTATTTGCTCGCAGATATTGATTACATACAGTGCAACAGGAAACAGAACACTTCATGGCGTTCATAGTCTTCAGCGAGGGGTGACGGACATCAAAACCATAATCACAGCAAGAGCCAAGCACAGTGCCAGGCACCCCATGCAAACAGCTGCCTTTGAAGACACTCGCCTCAGAGTCAGCTCGGCCGGCTAGCACCTCAGCTGCATCACTTACTTTGTGTGACCTTGAGCAAAAGATGTAAACTCCCTGAGGGTTGGTTTCATTTTCTGTAAAATGGAGTAATAGTCGCTTTCTTCCTAGGGTCGTGATAAAAACGAAAAGCAATGACCCAAGTCGCTGGCATATCATTGTTATTATTATTAATATTATCATTATGCTAAAGATCATGACAGTATAAAAAATACCAGAAGAATGGCACAGAAACGGGGGAGGGAGGGAATACTTCTTCCTGGAGAGAGGGTGGTATGAGGATAATTTTCGGGAGAAGGTGGGTGTTGGCGCTGAACCCTAAAGGAGGGGTTGGATTTCTATACAAGGAAGTGGCGAAGAGTGAATCAGTTCAAAAGTAGAAAAATGAATGATTCAGAAGGTCATTAAAATAAAACAAATAAAGAATCTAAACCAAATGACTGGGTTCCTTAAAAATAGGACATTGCATTGCCAAGCTGAGAAGCATTAGTCAGGCGGAGGAGGTGGTTACTGGGAAATTTCGCCCAGTTCAGCATTATTGAGAAGTTGTGGGTTCTTGAAGCATTCAGTGGGAGTTGTGCAATCCTGAGGGGTTAAGGTAACCCAAACTCTGGTCCAGGGAGTGAAAGGGAAGTGTTTAGGACGGGGTCAATATTACAAGCTCCTTGAAAAGCAGAGCAGTCTCCAGGGAACGTGGTTAAGTGTGCTGGAGGAGTCTGGGGTGGATCTACAGGCCAGGGGGCATCTGTCTGGGGAGCCGTAACAGAGAACATCTGGAAGGCTGGGACAGTGCAGCCCGGGGTCTGGGTCTGACCTGTTCATTCTCCCTACAGTGTCTTGCAGTCTCTCCTGGCTTCTCTGTGCATTCTCCTGCGACAGGGACACGCTACCTTCCCTGTCCAACTGGTGGAGCTTGGTAGATGGGTTCAAACCCTAGCTCTGCCACTCACTTGCTGCATGACCTTGGGCAAGTCACCTCACCTCTCTGTGCCTTCATTTTCCATCCATAAGAAGGGGGATCATCATACCCACTTCATAGGATTACAGTGAGGAATAAGTGAAACACACCTGGCACATACAGGAACAGAAAATGTTAGTTCCAGCACCTTCTCCTGTTCTCCCCCTTGTCCTGGTCTCATCCTCTCCTTCTCTACCTATTCTGATGATTTATTGCTGGGTGTGACCATGGATTCTATAGGCAAATAATTGAACACCTTCAGTCTGATGTCCTGCCAGAAGATCATCGATTCATTTGTGTCGTTCCACTTACATTTACAAATAACTATAACGTGATGAGTATTGTTTTTAGAATGAAAACAAAAATATGACATACAGACAAAGAGATGAAGGACTTACGAGAGATGGAGAGGAAGTACCCAGGGACTCAGAGGGGAGAAGTGAACATCTGCAGTGCCCCTGTTGTGTGCTGGGCGTGGAGGACCCCCAGGCTCAGGAGGAGAATAGGGCCCAGCCTGGGCTTTGGAAATGCCATAGCACAGTGTAAGACAGACGCGCAAACACAAATGTCGGGGGTGCCCAGGAGAGACAGTGGTTTTACTGTCTTGCATGAGCTAAGGAAAACTTTTGAGAGGAGGTGATAGAGGAGTTGGGTACTGAAGGATGAGTAGTTACCAGGAAGGGTATTTTAAACAAGAACGACCCATGTGAACAACAGAACATTTGGGAAACAGCTGGGTGTCTCTTTAGAATAAGTGAAATTTTCATTTAGCATAGGACCAGACACAGAGTAAGTACTCAATTAAGTGATTGAGCATGGGTCCAGCACATTGGTACTGTTAGATCGTCCATGGATTTGCCCCCAGCTCTAAGCCCATATTCCTAAGGACAGCCCCATCATCTTCCAGGAGGAGGGCAGCCTCAGGGTCAGAGGGAGGAGAGAAGTGAGCTCCAAACAAAGGGAGGCAATGAAGTGGGCTAGTTTCCTGCTTTCCAGGGGCCTGTGCAATGTCTCTCCTGCCTGGGGCTGGACGTTCTGTTCCCTTCCCCAGATGGAACCCAAAGGTTGGGCCAGTCCTCTGACCCAGGCTCAGCTAACGGGAAAGTGGGCCACACTGGGCCCCAAGTCATCAGCTCACCCTGATGAGCTGGGCCCTGGAGATTCCGCCAGCCTCAGGCAGCATTTAGAGAAGTACCAGGCCGAGTCATCAGCTCTGTGCGGTCACTGCCTGCCGGGGCTGCGCAGGGCGAGTGGGGAAATAATAGATTGCGGCACTAAGCCATGGGAACCAAGCGCAGGGGCACCGGAGCTCTCTCCCTGGGTCTGTTACCAGAAGCTGGTTATGTAATCGGCTCACTCGTGCCTTCAACAAGCATGTATTGAGGGCCAGTTGGGTGCCAGGCACTGTTTCTAGGCTCTGGAAATACAGCTGGGACAGATACGGAGACCCTGCCTCAGGAAGGTGGCATTCTGGTGGACAAATGGATGTGAACACTGTCCTCCTACCTTTAGTGAGTGTCTACCATAAGTGAAGCTCTGTCCCAAGCACTGTGCTGGTGATATCTTATTTCATCCTCTCTGTCACTGTGGGAGGCAATCCTTATTATTATCCCATTTTACAAAACACTGTCCTGCCTTAGGAACTCATCAGCAAGAACCCCCTTCCCCAGATCTTCCCAAGGTCCTTCTCATCCTTCAGGTCAAATTGCTTCTCAAAAGGCAGTGAGAGCCAGGCACGGTGGCTCACACCTGCAATCCCAGCCCTTTGGGAGGTTGAGGTGGGCGGATCACTTGAGGTCAGGAGTTCAAAGCCAGCCTGATCAATGTGGTGAAACACCATGTCTACTAACAATAAAATTGTTTTAAAAATAAGCCGGGCATGGTGGCGTGAGCCTGTAATCCCAGATACTCAGGAGACTGAGGCGGAAGAATCACTTGAACCTGGGAGGCAGAGGTTGCAGTGACCCAAGATCATACCACTGCCCTCCAGCCTGGACGGCAGAGCAAGACTCTGTCTCAAAAAAAAAAAAAAAAAAAAAAAGAGCAGTGAGCTAAGGTGGGGTGCAAATAGTGACACCTCACCTTACTCACAGCTCTCGGTGACATAACGGGTCAGGAACGAGAAGCCTGGCATCCTCTGATAACAGTCAGGCCCCACCCACCCAAGGCACTTTCCTGAACTCACTGGAACTTAGAGCTTTCAAATGCTGTCAGAGCCTTGTAATCATCCCTTTTCCAACATTCCTTAATCATCATTACTCTGGGCTCAGGCATTTAGTTGCTCATCAGTTTCTTCATACTCTCATGAAGGCAGAATTTCTTCATTCTTTCAGGGCAAGTGTAGCCTTTGATCAAATTGTGCTGTAGGTGAGTCCTCCCCACCCCACCAACTCTACCCCTGCCCCATAACTGGTATTCTGCCATGCCTTCACTCACTCACATGAGCCCTGCTGTGTGCCAGGAACTTGGGTCAGGAGCCCCAAGGGAGGCAGAGGAAGAAGCAGCCACTGTGATCAGGGGCCAGAGAGAAGGTGGCAGCAGGGGATTGGTGAGCCCAGGGGTCGTGTCACTCCGCAGCACTGACAAAAACATTGCCTGCAATCGGCTGCATCCGGAAGGCCAGTAG
This sequence comes from Cacajao melanocephalus, assembly GCA_963573385.1. Lineage (NCBI taxonomy): Eukaryota > Metazoa > Chordata > Mammalia > Primates > Pitheciidae > Cacajao > Cacajao melanocephalus. Next base: position 5,806 of record CAUYLG010074499.1, on the reverse strand, counting down.
AAGTCATCCAGGTTCAGCACTGTCTGGGCAGACAGGAGTGAAAGGACATGTGGCCTTTGGGGAACCTGGACACAGCCAGGGGTGCACCACAACATCTGGGGGATAAAGAGGCCCAGGCAGCCAAAGGACCAGCAAAGAGATGAGGGTGGCCAAAAGGGCAAACTCGTGGAAGGTCTTCAGAGTGGGATTAAGAATTTAACTTATTGGGCTGGGTGCGGTGGCTCACACCTGTAATCCCAGCACTTTGGGAGGCCGAGGCGGGTGGATTGCCTGAGATCAGGAGTTCAAGACTAGCCTGGGCAACATGGTGAAATCCCGTCTCTACTAAAATACAAAAAATTAGCCAGGCGCGGTGGCGTGCTCCTGTAGTCCCAGCTACTCGGGAGGCTGAGGCAGGAGAATCGCTTGAACCTGGGAGGCGGAGGTTGCAGTGAGCCAAGGATTGTGCCACTACGCTCCAGCCTGGGTGACAAAGCGAGCCTCTGACTCAAAAAAAAAAAAAAAATTAACGTATTTGTGGATGAATTCAAGTTGTTGAGCCAAATTTCTGCCCTAGGAACTGTTCTAGACCTCAGAGACTTGACTGCGAAGAAGAAGACAAGACCCCTGCCCTCAGTGGAGTCTAGCTTCTAGAGGGGGAGTTGGAGCCAGATTGTACCTGCTCACAAGAACATGTTGTTTTAGATTTTCAGGAATTTGGACAGTCACGTGATGCCATGTTGGTAGCTTGAAATTGGCCACAGTGGGTATGTTTACACCACAGAAATTGGCAGATGCTATAAGGCAGCCTTTCTCGCTACCCACAACCATCCTGCACCCAAAGGGTGATTGTTAAACATTTGCCAGCATACCACTAGGGGAAACAGACAATAAACAAGTAGGCCCATAGGCAAACGTAGTCACAGTAGATTGTACATAAGGGAAAAATATCAGCAGGGCCTTACGGTATAGAGGTAAGCAGGGAAGGCTTCCAGGAAGTGAAGTCACCTGAGGCTAATATCTAGATCCTGCAGAGGAAGGAATCAGACTTTTATTTTGGTTTTTTGTTTGTTTGTTTGTTTGTTTTCTGTAGACACAGGGTCTCACTTTTTTGCCCAAGCTAGTCTTGAACTCCTGGGCTCAAGTGTTCCTCCCACCCCGGCCTCCCAAAGTGTTGGGATTACAGGCGTAAGCCACCATGCCCAGCTAGAAACAGACTTTTGAAGAGTTGGGACAGTGTTATAGACTGAACTGTTACCCCTGAAAATTCATATGTGGAAGCCATAACTCCCAGTACTTCAGGACGTGACTGTATTTGGAGATAAGGCCTTTTAAGAGGTAGTTAAGTTAGAATGGATCATTCAATGAATCCAATATGACTGGCGTCCTTATAAGAAGAGGAGATTAGGACAGACACCAAGGATGTGTGAGCACAAAGAAAAGACCCTTAGAGGACACAGTGAGAAGATGGTTATCTGCAAGCCAAGGAGAGACCAAATCCGCTGGCACCTTGATCTCGGACGTCTAGCCTCCAGAACTATGAAGAATAAACTTGTGTTGTTTCACTGTCACACATATCCAGTGTGTGGGATTTTGTTACAGCAACCTTAGAAAGCTAATATAGACAGTATTCCAGGTAGAAGGTACAACAAGTGTCAGCAGCCTGAGGACATGGAAGGAGGCCAGTGCACCTGGAGCACTGTTGGGAGGAGGGGTCTCTATAAAGTACCTTTTCTTTTTTTTTTGAGACGGAGTCTTGCTCTGTCACCCAGGCTGGAGTGCAGTGGCCCAATCTCGGCTCACTATAACCTCCTCTTCCTGGGTTCAAGCAATTCTGCCTCAGCTTCCCAAGCAGCTGGGATTACAAGTGCCTGCCACCATGCCTCGCTCATTTTTGTATTTTTAGCAGAGACAGGGTTTCACCATGTTAACCAGGCTGGTCTCAACCTCCTGACCTCACGTGATCTGTCCGCCTCGGCCTCCCAAAGTGCTGGAGTGAGCCACCACACCCGGCCGATAAGATTCCTTTTCAAAAAAACTTTTGTGGAGACAGGATCTTGCTAGGTTGCCCACGCTTGACTCAAACTGCTGGGCTCAAGCAATCTTCCTACTTTGGCCTCCCAAGTAGCTGGAACTACAGCCACACACCACTGTGCCTGGCTAAGGTACCTGGTTTTCATTTAAGTGAGTTGGTGACCCATTTGGAGAGGTTTTATTTTTTTTTTTTAATTCATTTGTGACTTTATTAAGATGATTTTTTGTGATCTTTCTAATATTTTAATTTAAAACTTTTAATTGATATTAATATATGATTATATTTATGGGGCACATGTGATATTTCAATACACATAGACAATATGTAATGATTCAATCAGGGTAACTGGCATATACATAATCTCAAGCAGTTATTATTTCTTTGTATTGGGAACTTTCAAAATCCTCTCTTCTAGCTACTTCAAAATAAATAATAAATTATTGTTAATTTCAGTCACCCTGCTGTGCCATAGAACATGAGAACCCATTCCTTCTACCTAACCATTTGTACTCATTAACCAGCCCTTCCCTGCACTCCTTACGCCCTTCTATCCCCAGCCTCTGGTTACCACTATTCTACTCTCTACTTCTGTGGAATCAACTTTATTCGTTCCCGCTTATGAGTGAGAACACAGAATTTATCCTTCTGTGCCTGGCTTATTTCACTCAGCATGATGTCCTTCATTTGGAGAGTTTTAAGCAGGGAGTAACAGTATAGAGCTCAACAGTCATCATTTATTCTTCTGCCATATTACATGGGGGATCCGATGAGATGGAGCATTCCAGCTGTTAACTGCTCTAAATATGATGAAATGCGAGAGAAGTTTGGGAGAATGGTAAAAAGGGAGAACAATCCAACTCAGAACAAGAAGAGTCAGAGGTAGATGGTTTAATGATGGGAAGTACTTCTCCCTCTGTAGCAAGCCAAGAGGCAATACACCTGCAGAAATCAGCTTCTAGATTCAATTCACTTCAACAAGTATCTAGCGAGCCATTCCTGATGTGCCAGGCTGGTTCTAGGTTCTGGAGATAACCGAGATTTAAAAACAGCAGACAGGCCAGGTGCCATGGCTCACACCTGTAATCCCAGCACTTTGGGGGCTGAGGCAGGAAGGTTGCTTGAGCCCAGGAGTTCAAAACCAGCTTGGGCAACCTAGCGAGACCCTGTCTCTACATAAAATGCAAAAATTAGCCAGGTGCAGTGGCACACACCTGTAGTCTCAGCTACTCGGGAGACTGAGGTGGGAGGATTGCTTGAGCCCAGGAGGTTCAAGGATGCAGTGAGCTATGATGACACCACTGCACTCCAGCCTGGTTGACGGAGTGAAGCCCTGACTCAAAACTAAAAAACAAAGAACAAAACCAGCAGACAAAAAATCTCTGTCTTGTGGAACTGGCATTCTGGGGTGAGTGTAGGGGAGCTGGGAAACAGCAAACACATAAGTACGATATAGGCTATGTCAAGTAAGTGTGGTGGCAAAATAAAGCAGGGAGCATGGGGGAGGGCGCTTGGGTGGAGAAGGGTTGCCATTTTCTTTTTTTTTTGAGACAGAGTCTTGCTCTGTTGCCCAGGCTGGAGTGCAGTGGCACAATCATGGCTCACTGCAACCTCCGCCTCCGGGGTTCACGTGATTCTACTGCCTCAGCCTCCTGAGTAGCTGGGACGACAGGTGCCCACCACCATACCTGGCTAAATTTTTGTGTTTTTAGTAGAGACGGGGTTTCATCATGTTAGCCATGCTGGTCTCGATCTCCTGACCTCGTGATCCACCCGCTTCAGCCTCCCAAAGTGCTGGGATTACAGGCGTGAGCCACTGAGCCCAAGGGGTTGCCATTTTCAGCAGGACAGCCAGGGAAGACCTCAATGAGAACATGACACTAGAGTGAAAACCCCAAGAAGATGATGTGATGCTGCGGGGCCCGTGAGCCCCAGTGACATGGGGACTGCTGGAGGGTTGTGAGCAGGAGAGAGACGCAATCACTCTGACTGCTGCACCAAGAATAGACTCTCACAGGGAGGCAAGGAGACCAGGTAAGAGGTTGCTTCAAGAATCCAACAAATGCGCTTTAAAAAAATTGAATAGATGACTGCAGCCTGTCCAGCCCAGAAGCCACAGGTGGACACAGCTTCTCTTCAAGAATATATCTCCTAACACATGCAGCCAGCTTTGGAAGGCACGTCATAGACCATCATGGGCTGATGTAGGTGTCCAAGAGATAGCATTGAATTTAAAAATTAGGTTACAGAACAGCATAATCCATTTTGTGCATGAAAAGTGAGTAGGTGATAGATAATAGATAGATGGACACATAGATGATGATAGATAGATAGATAGATAGATAGATAGATAGATAGATAGATAATAGGTAGATGGTAGGGAGGGAGGGAGGGAGGGAGAGAGGGAGAGAGGAGGGAGGGAGGAAGGAAGGAAGGAAGGAAGGAAGGAAGGAAGGAAGGAAGGAAGGAAGGAAGGAGAAAGGAAGAGAAGAGAAGAAAGGAAGGAAGACAGGGAGGGAGGGAAGGAAGGGAAGAAAGGAAGACAGGCAGGCACAATACCCACTTGGTACTAGCTCCTTCAGCTGCTCTCCTGCTGAGCTGAGGTCAATCCCACCAGAGCTCATCTCCTTCCAAACCACAAATTCAACCCTATAGTATTGTCAAATGTGTGGATTTAAAAAAATATTTTCTTTATTATGAAATACACACATAAAGAGTATATATGTTCAGGTCCACCATATTGCCAGAGCCCAATGTCTCGATCACACAGATTTTACTGCCAGTTTCCTCTAGAGATGGAGGAGGGTGTTATACCGCACAAAGCCCATCAGGGCTTCTGAAAACTCCATTTAAATGCCCCTGCTCTTTTCCCTAAGCTCCTCTGTCCACCGCATCCCTGGCGCCCCACTCTGAGCTGTCTGTCAAATGCCCCTCCCAGCTCCACAGCACTCTGCCTGCCTTTCTCCTTGCTCTTCTAGCACTTATCAAAGCTAAGAGACTGAGCGCTGGGCAAAGCAAACAGTGGGCTAAGGGCCACACTGGGATGCTGCCGTCCTCCAGGACTTCCCTGGGGGCCTGTGCAGACTCACAAAAAAACTCTCTACAGGGGTTACCTGTGGGGATGGCCCAGGGGCTTTAGCTTACCATTTGCCACCCCTTGGAACAATTTCTTCCTTGGATGTATGTCGGTTTTAGAGAGACCCCCACCCAGACCTGTCCCTCCCAGTTTAGGACACAGGAAAAAAGAGTGAAAGGAGGCCATTGATCCCAGCCTGTTCCCTTCCCTTCCTGCCCCTGATCCAGCCTCTGGGAAGCTGTGTGGACAGCCCAACCTGAACTTGCCTTGCCCACACCCTCGCCCCTGCCCTTTGGTCATCCCTCAGCCCTAGGTCTACTCTCGTTAGGTCAGATGTGGAAAGAGGCCTAGGTAGGCCCTGGAAATAGATTCAGGGATATTTTAGCAGGGAATGATGTCCTGGGTGCCCAGAACATGGGGTGTGGAGGGGCAGGACGGCGGGGGGAGGTTAATACTGTGTCCACCCAATGATAAGATTACCAGCACCTTTCTCCTTTCACCTCTTCTGTATTCTGTATTTTCTTTTTTTTTTTTTTTTAGAAAGAAAGAAAAAGAGTGAAAAGAAAGAAAGAGTGAAAGAAAGAAAGAAAGAAAAAGAATGTAAGAGAGAAAGAAAGAAGAAGAGAAAGAGGGAGAGAGAACGGGATTCTTGTTCTATTGCCCAGGCTAGAATGCAGTCTAAAAATGGGTATTAAAAACTTCTTTTATTCCAATAACTG
>CAUYLG010074498.1:0-11154 GCA_963573385.1 Cacajao melanocephalus | reverse complement strand
GCAAGAGCAAACCAAACCCAAAATTATTAGAAGAAAAGAAATAATAAAGATGAGAGCAGAAATAAATGAAATGAAGAAAACAATACAAAAGACAAAAAGAAAAAAATTTTTAAGACAAAATCAACAAATATTTAGCCAGACCCCTAAGAAAAAAAGGAGAGAAGACTCAAATAAATAAAATCAGAGATCAAAAAGGAGACACTACAACCAATATCACAGACATTCAAAGGATCATTAGAAGCTGCTATGAGCACCTACATGCCAATATATTGGAAAACCTAGAAGAAATGAATAAATTCCTAGACACATACAACCTACCAAGATTGAACCTTGAAGAAATCCAAAACCAGAACAGACCAATAACAAGTAACAAAAGGCCAGGACTCTATGGCTTTACTGCTAAATGTTACTAATCATATGAAGAAGGACTAATACCAACTGATATAGTTTCAATATTTGCCCCTACCCAAATCTCATGTTGAATTGTAATCCCTAGTATTGGAGGTGGGGCCTGGTGATAGGTGTTTGGACCATGGGGGTGGCTCCCTCATGGCTTGGTGCTGTCCTTGCAATAGTGAATGCATTCTTGAGAGATCTGGAAGAAGAGGAGGAGGAGGAAGAAGAAGAGGAGGAAGATGAAGAAGAAAAGAAAGAAGAAAAAAGAAAAGGAGGAGGAAGAGAAGAGGAAGAAGAGGAGGAGGAGGAAGAAGAAGAGGAAGAAGGAGGAGAAGGAGGAGGAGGAAGGTTAGAATCATTGCTAAATGCTATAATCTAAGGAGTTTGAAGACTGTTACCTGCTCCAAAGTACCTCCTGGTTAAATTTGGTTTGGAACTCAAAATCTTCAATTTTATGTGTTAATTCTATTAAATTTGGTAAATTTTGGTTGAGTGCAGGCTTTGTGGCAAATGTAAGTACTTAAAAGAAATTCAAAGCAGAAGATGCCAGACCCTGCCCACCAGGATATTCCAATCTGTAATTAAAATCAGCCCAATAATTAATTTATGAGCAGCTACCTAAGATGTTCAGTCTGACTGACTGTTCAGATTTGAGAGCTGTTGCATAATGGGCAACAGGCGCCAAATCATAGAACAGAGAGAGAGAGAGATTTTTTTTTTTAATTGGCAGTAAATAGTCAGACACCATACACTGGAGGGGAAAAAAATCTCCCAAGATCCATATGAGGTAAGTACTATTATCTTTATTTGAGGGAGAATAAATGGAAAGACAAAAGTTGAGAGTTAAAGTATCCCATAGGCAGAGAACCTGCCTCGCAGGCTTCTGTGTAACCATTGCCGTCTATCAGATGCCAGTTTGTTTTTACTGGGAAAATTATACAAACTTGATGAAAAAAATCAAGCAGTACAGAAATATAAAATCCTAATTTCTCCCAAATCCTCTCCCAGTAATAACCATGGTTTTAAATGTATTATTCATCCTTAATTATAAGCCCAATAACTGAATGTATGAGCATTGTAAAAATGCAAACAGTTAGAGGTCTACCAAGTAAAAGTGCAAGTTCCCCTCATCTGTCTCCTCCCATCTCACTCTCCTCCCCTCAGAAACCATTGTCAAGGTTTGGTGCATATCTGTCCATAGATATATATTGTACATAGTTTGGAAGGTGGGCACTTAAAAAGTATAACTACAAAGGCTATTCTTATCATTTGTTTAGAACTTAACACCCACTAAAAGCATAAAAGGAATCAGAAGTAGCATCACCTGTCAGCTTGGATGCAGAAATGGATTAGGTAAATGTTGAAGCCAAAATCTCTTAATTGTGTGGTAGTGATAGGAATTGGGCGTCATCTCTGGGGAAAACTATACCGAGTTAATAAATTGCTCGCACAGCCTCCTTTAGGGATGTTTTCCCTTATAGGTACAGTGCTTGGCTCTTCATCTCAGATCCTACTTAAAACTGCAGAATTCTAACCTGGATATTTTCTATCTTTACTTGGATTCCATGCAGCACTATTAAAAATCAACACTCTCCTCCAAATATTCTTTTTCCCTCTTGACAAATGTTTCTCAGCCATAGCTTCCCACTTTCCAGTTTGTGGAGCTGACACTTGCTTCTGTCCAGTTAATGTGGGGTCCTTTCTGGCTGCCACCTGACACCATTAGACCTGCTTCCAATCAGGTGCTCTTTATGGTGATTTGGATGTTTCTGAACTCTTCCCCTAAAACAGGACTGTGAGGAAACCAGGAATAATTATTTGGTAAAGAATCAGAAATTTAAAACAAAATAAACAGCACAAAATGATGAGAGATGTGTCCACAGATCCATCATAGACATAGAAGAAGCAGGCAACGCCACAGGAGTAAACAGAACTTGGTGAGTTTGTGACTTTTTGTTTTTGTTTTGAGTTTAGGAGTGGAGGCTTAATAACAGGCAAAAGAAAGAGAAAGGAGAACAGCTCTCTCTCTAGTGAGAGAGAGGGGACTTCCAGAGGAAAAGGCCGGCTGGAGGCAGATCAGGCTTTAGGAGGCAGTGTCTGATTTACACAGGGCTCACAGATTGGTTCGATCAGGTATAACCTTTACATAGCATGGGGGGAAGGCTGGCCACCCCACCCTAATCTTATTATGCACGTGAACTTTCCCCTTGAACTTCCCTCTTGTCTGCTGCCATCTTGTCTGCTCCTTACTATACACCTGGCTGACAAAGAGAAGGGAAAGTGGAGCCGCCATCTTGAATATGATTGACACAAAATTGAGCTATGTCTGCAGCTCAATTTTACAGGCTGCTCTTTGCTAGAAAGGAAAACAATTTGGGGCTGCTTTTCTTTAAAAGGAAAACCTTACCAAGGACTTCCGTACCCTCACTATCTGCCTAATTAATTTCTTCTTAAGTTCTGTGTCATTCCCCGCTCTGGAGTGGTAACCCTAACTGCTTTTAGGGGGTTTTGGATGATGACTCTTTCTGGCTACTTCCTGCTGAAAAGGGGCATTGCATGGGGAACAGCAGCTTGGGCTCCTCCTGGGGTCAATTTAAGGGTCCTCAGAAGAAAGGTGTGTCCATGCGTGGTTCTGTCTGCAGCACCATTTGGAGTTAGATTGTTGTCAGCCATTCCAGTGGGTTGTAATGGTGGTTTGCCTCCACCAGATGTTGCCATCCCTTTTGGTTTCTTCCAAGTTGCAGATCATCACTTGATTAGCAGGAATAAGCAGGGTTAGTCTAAAGTGTGGGCAAAAGCTTCTAAGTTTCCTTGACTCCCTTCAGTGAATGTAGTACCTTGATATCCTGGATGGGGTCCTGAATAAGAAATGGCTATGTTGACTGGAGTAAATACCCAGGGTTCATAGTCTCACACCAGGAAAATTTCGGATATTGACACACACAAGGAGTTTAGGGGCAGAGGTTTAACAGGTGGAAAAAAAAAAGAGAAAGGAAAACAGCTCTCTCTTTAGTGAGAGAGAGGGGACTTCTGAGAGGAAAATGCTGTGACTATCTTTATTTCAGTATTTCTTATCATCATTGCTATTACTGTTTTAACTGTGGATCAACTTGCCACAAATGAGTTTGCTAAAAGACAATCTATCATATGTCAAATTAGCCAAAAATCTATTTATCTAATGACCAATGACAGCAAAACCTGAGGTGGGACTGCCCCTCTGCTCATCCAACGCCCTGCAAGTGTGAGTGGGTGAGGTGGTTCCACTATCTATCCCCAGAAGTCAGGCCATGACAGGCAGGAGGTGGCTCAGTGAGCACATAACTCCGAGTTTAGTAGGGGAAGGGAAGGTTCCACAAAATTCGGATTATTATATATATATATATATTGAATTTGCTTAATTTAATAAAATATTGATATTTTCCATGTCATTTGATACAGAACTGGCTTCTAATTATTAACATTTTTAGGCCGGGTATGGTGTATCATGCCTATAATCCCAGCACCTTGGGAGGCCAAGGCTGGCAGATTACCTGAGGTCAGGTGTTCAAGACCAGCCTGGCCAACATGGTGAAACCCCATCTCTACTAAAAGTACAAAAAAAATTAGCTGGGCATGGTGGTACATCCCTGTAATCCCAGCTACTTGGGAGGCTGAGGCAGGAGAATCACTCGAACCCGGGAGCCAGAGGTTAAAGTGAGCTGAGATTGCGTCATTGCACTCTAGCCTGGGTGACAGAGCAAGACTCTGTCTAAAAAAAAAAAAAAAAAAAAAGATTTTTGGACTTTTCTCTATATTATGCCTTGTGTTAGGCAGAATAATGCCCCAGAACCTACAGAAACATTACACAGTATAAGGGATTTTGCAGAGTAGTTAAGGTTAAAGACCTTTAAACAAGGAGATTATCAGGGATTATTTGGGTAGGCCCAGTATAATCACGTAGGTCTTTTAAAGCAGAGAACTTTTCCTGACTGCGGTCAGAGGGAGACGTGACTGCAGAAGAATGGTCAGAGATGCAACAAGCCAGCTTTGACAATGAAGGAACCCGCCATGAATCAAGGGATCCAGGCGGCTTCTAGAAGGTAGAAAAGCCAAGGACATGGGTTCTCCCATAGAGTCTCCAGAAGGGAATGCTGCTCTGCTGCTGCCTTGATTTTTAGCCCCATGAAATTTGTGTTGGACTCGTGGGCTACAGAAATACAAAATGATAAACTGTTTTCTTAAGCCACCAAGTTTTTGGAAATTTTTTACAGCAGCAATAGAAAATTAGTTGATCCCCTTTTTCCAGAATCCTAGACATCTTGGCCTTGGTTACCAGGAGCTTAGTTCAGTATAAATACTTGCCTATTCAAAGTCAAGTCAAGTCAATTCAACCTCTTGGTTAACTAGTCTCTGACCACACAGAGCATTCTGAGCACACTCATGTTGGAAGCAGGTTACCATCAGCTCCATAGCTGCGGAAGATAGAAGTTTTGCTGAAGCCTGGCTTGGTCAGGAGCCCTGGTCTTCCCCACCTATCACTGCCACCAACCGAGCTGAGTTAGCCCTAGTGATGTGGGCCCAGCACATTACATGATAATCACAGGCCAAAACCCTGCCAGTGCTGCCATTTCTGGGCCATTTCTCAGATGCCACACTCCAAATGAGCCGGACCATTCCTGCTCTACCTGCTGTTGCCAGTGTTGAAGAGGGATAAGAGTAACAGGAGGGGCCTGCAGCCCCCAAGACAAAGATATCGTAGTTTTGGTTTTCTTCTTCTTAGCCTGGCCTAAATGCCTTTACAACCTGAATCCACCCTGTCCATCTGATCTTCGTGCTCACCGCAGTCATTCAGGAATTCTTTACTGGGTGTCTACTAGCTCCTCAGCACAGGGGAAAGCTTCTCTTCTGGTGAGCTCATAGCCTTTGGCTATGGGCTATAAATAGATTATGATACCAGGAAATTAGCCGTGTCTGGAGGAAGAGCCTGCAGAAGAGCTGAGTATCAAGGAAAATAATGTGAACTTTATCCTTTAGACTGTGATGCAGGTGCCAACAGAGCTGGCTTTTTTGTATTTTGGTTTTTTTCCTTTGTTGTTGGTCTTTGGGGTATTTTTTGTTTGCTATTTTACAAACCTTATCCACATAGCTTTATTTTTTCTAATTATAAAATTGATGGCCATTATGAAAACTTGACAATATAGGTAAGGATAAAGATAAACATTTAAATTACCTGTTGTTCTATCAACCAAAAATAACCACTGCTAATGCATTGTTTATTCTTTGTCTATTCATAGACAATGAATATATATGGTTACAAAGATGTAATCATTGTGCATAGTTTTCTCTGCAAACTGCTTTTTATTTAACCATTTATCATGGACAGTGTATCTATTTCTATAAGAATAGAGATCTATATTGTTTTTTCACTTGTTCACAGTATTTCATTATGTAAACATGCCATACATTTTTTTTTATAATTTTACTGATAGTTTTTGTTTTTCACATTTTGAGGAAACAGATCAATGTTCTGTGTTATGTAAACTATTTGACAACATTAAAAGTATGAATTTTTTCATTATCCTTTAAGTTCCGGGGTACATGTGCTGATCTTGCAGGATTTTTACATAGGTATACACATGCCATGGTAGTTTGCTGCCTCCATCCCCCCGTCACCTACATTAGGTATTTCTCCTGTTATCCCTCCCCAATGTCCCCACCCTCTGCTATCCCTCCCCTAGCCCCCAACCCCTAACAGACCCCAATGTGTGATGTTCCCCTCCCTTTGTCCATGTGTTCTCATTGTTCAACACCCACTTAAGAGTGAGAATATGTGGTGTTTGATTTTCTGTTCTTGTGTCAGCTTGCTGAGAATGATGGTTTCCAGATTCAGCCATGTCCCTGCAAAGGACATGAACTTATCCTTTTTTATAGCTGCATAGTATTCCATGGTGTATATGTGCCACATTTTCTTTATCCAGTCTGTTCTTGATGGGCATTTGGGTTGGTTCCAAGTCTTTGCTATTGTAAACAGTGCTGCAGTGAACATACGTGTACATGTGTCTTTATAATAGAACGATTTATAAAACCTAATCCTGTATTGAGGATGTTTGCAGTTTTGTCCTATTATAATTCAGCCTATACACTGTGAAACTGCCTCCAGAGTGTCTGTACCAGGTTACCCTCCCACTATAAAATAAGGAGGTACTCATTTCTCCGCACTCTTCCCCTAGCTGGTTCTTATCATCAATTGTATCTCCTTGCTTTACTTTGTATCTTATTTATTTATCTATTTATTTGAGACAGGGTCTCACTATGTTGTCTAGGCTGGCCTTTCCTTAGCCTCCTGAGTAGATGAGACTACTGGCACATGCCACTGTGCCCAGCTTTACTTAATATTATTATTATTAATTTGAGAAAGAGTCTCGCTCTGTGGCTCTGGCTGGACTGCAATGGTGCCATGATCTCAGCTCACTGCAACCTCCACCTCCCAGATTCAAGCAATTCTCATGTCTCAGCCTCCCAAGTAGCTGGGATTACAGGTACATGCCACTATACCCAGTTAATTTTTGTACTTTTAGTAGAGACAGGGTTTTGCTATTTTGGCCAGGCTAGTCTCGAACTCCTAACCTCAAGTGATCTGCCCACCTTGGCCTCCCAAAGTACTGGGATTATAGGCAAGAGCCACCATGACTGACCACAATCTGTTTTAAAAGTTTATTTTACCCAGAAGTTTCTCTGTAAGTGTGGCAGTTATAGATTAACCAAAAAAGTCTTTATATGTGATGTTATAAATAACCGGCGAATTACCTGATTATGGATTGAACGTAGTTTTGGTAGACAAAGTCTCAATTTTTCTCTGTCTATATATGCACCTTTCCTATAATGTAAATAGAGGCATAGTTTTGAGAAACAATAACATTTTTGAGTTTTTTATAACCAAATATATTTTAACATAAAATATCAGTTAAAAAAATAATAGTTTTATACACTTAGCCTGTATTCTCCAAAGCTCATATTTTTATAATTAATTAAAAATACAAATTTAAATTGTTATTTAAATTCAGACAGTTTTTCTATTTGAAAAAGTAAAAAGCATGGTCAGAGATTTCTCAGTCTCCATAAGGACACAGACATTCTGTGTTAACAAACATTTGCACTTAACTAAAGTATAGGATTTTCAAAGTCAATGTCAGAGAAAATAGCAAACTTATTTTTATGTTACCTGTCAACAGCATTATGCTAATTTTGACACGGTGACTGATCGTATAATATGTGATAATAAGCAATTGTGAAGGTTCTATTGCTAAAAAGATCTGAGCTTAACATAAATATCTCTTTTCTGAGCTCTTAACATCTTCAAAAACAACAAAAAGAATTTTTACCTTAAAGATTGTTTAAATGACTTTCAAAGGTAAATTTAAGATTACTAGAGAAAAATAAAGGTGTGATGGCTCAGGACTGTAATCCTGGCACTTTGGGAGGTCAAGATGGGAGCATCACTTGAGCTCAGGAGTTCAAGAGCAGCCTGGACAGCATAGTGAGACTCTGTCTCTACAAAAAAAAAAGAAGAAGAAGAAAGAAAAAACCAGCCAGGCATGGTGGTGTATGCCTGTGGTCCCAGCTACTTGGGAAGCTGAGGTGGGAGAATCACTTGAGCCCAGGAGGTGGAGGCTGCAGTGAGCTGTGACTGTGCCATTGCCCTCCAGCCTTGGCAACACAGTGAGACCCAGTCTCAAAAAAAAGAAGTTATTTTGACTTTGTTTATGGTTTTATATTTGCTATCAGAAATATTAAATTTTTTTGTAGACAAATTTGTCAGCCACTCTTCATGGCCTATGGATTTGGAGTGATAGTTAGAAGGTGCCTCTTTACATTTAAAAAACATTCACGGTTGGCAAAGCCTGAGTCCTGTCCTCTCGCTCTCCTCCCCAGAAAGCATGAACTTTACCACTTGTTCCACCTTCTCCACCAACTACTGATCCCTGGGCTCCATCCAGTGCCCAGCTATGGTGCCTGGCCAGTCAGCAGCACGGCCAGCGTCTATGCAGGCACCAGGGGCTCTAGTTCCTGGATCCCTGTGTCCTGCTCCATCAGCTTCTGGGGTGACATGGGACCTGGGGCCCTGGCTGCGGAGATGGCCAGGGGTCTGGCAGGAATGGGAGGCATCCAGAATGAGAAAGAGGAGTCTGGCAGGAATGGGGGCATCCAGAATGAGAAGGAGACAGTGCAAAGCCTGATTGACCGCCTGGCCTCCTACCTGGACAGAGTGAGGAGCCTGGAGACCAAGAACTGGAAGCTGGAGAGCAAAATCTGGGAGCACCTGGAGAAGAACGGACCCCAGGTCAGAGACTGGAGCCATTACTTTAAGAGCTTCGAGGACCTGAGGGCTTAGATCTTCACAAATACTGTGGACAATGCCCACGTCGTTCTGCAGTATAACCATGCCGGTCTTGCTGCTGATGACTTTAAAGTCAAGTATGAGACAGAGCTGGCCATGCACCAGTCTACAGAAAGTGACATCCATGGGCTCCACAAGGTCATTGATGACACCAATGTCACTCAGCTGCAGCTAGAGACAAAGATCAAGGCTCTCAAGGAGGAGCTGCTCTTCATGAAGAAGAATCAGGAAGAGGAAGTAAAAAGCCTACAAGCCAGATTGCCAGCTCTGGGTTGACCATGGAGGTAGATGCCACCAAATCTCAGGACCTCACCAAGATCATGGCAGACATCCAGGCCCAATATGAAGAGCTGGCTTGGAAGAACCAAGAGGAGCTGGACAAGTACTGGTCTCAGCAAATTGAGGAGCGCACCACAGTGGTCACCATGCAGTTTGCTGAGGTTGGAGCTGCTGAGATGACACTCACGGAGCTGTGACGTACAGTCCAGTCCTTGGAGATCGACCTGGACTCCATGAGAAATCTGAAGGCCAGCTTGGAGAACAGCCTGAGGGAGGTGGAGGCCCGCTATGTCCTGTAGATGGAGCCGCTCAATGGGATCCTGCTGTATGTGGAGTCAGAGCTGGCACAGACCCGGGCAGAGGGACAGCACAAGGCCCAGGAGTATGAGGCCCTGCTGAACAAGCTGGAGTCTGCGATCACCACCTACTGCCGCCTGCTGGAACATAGTGAGGACTTCAATCTTGGTGATTCCCTGGACGGCAGAAACTCCATGCAAACCATCCAAAAGACCAGCACCAAACAGACAGTACATGGCAAAGTGGTGTCTGAAACCAATGACATCAAAGTTCTGAGACATTAAGCCAGCTGAAGCAGGGTACCCTTTGAGGAGCAGGAGGCCAATAAAAAGTTCAGAGGTAAAAAAAAAAATTCACATATTTTCTTTTAGTATTTTTGAGATTTTTTTTATTATTATACTTTAAGTTCTGGGATACATGTGCAGAACGTGCAGGTTTGTTACATAAGTATACGTATGCCATGGCGGTTTGCTGCACCCATCAACTCGTCATCTACATTAGGTATTTCTCCTAATGCTACCCCTCCCCTAGTCCTCAACCCCCACAACAGGTCCTGATGTGTGATGTTACCCTCCCTGTGTCCATGCGTTCTCATTGTTCAACTCCCACTTATGAGTGAGAACATGCAGTGTTTGGTTTTCTGTTCCTGTGTCAGTTTACTGAGAATGATGGTTTCCAGCTTCATCCATGTCCCTGCAAAGGACATGAACCCATCCTTTTTATGGCTGCATAGTATTCCATGGTGTATATGTGCCACATTTTCTTTATCCAGTCTATCATTGATGGGACTTTGGGTTGGTCCCAAGTCTTTGCTATTGTGAACAGTGCTGCAGTAAACATACGTGTGCATGTTTTTTTGTAGTAGAATGATATTTATAATCTTTTGGGTATATACCCAGTAATGGAATTGCTGGGTCAAATGGTATTTCTGGTTCTAGATTCTTGAGGAATTGCCACACTGTCTTCCACAATGGTTGATCTAATTTACACTCCCACCAACAGTGTAAAAATGTACTTATTTCTCCACATCCTCTCCAGCATCTGTTGTTTCCTGACTTTTTAATGATCACCATTCTAACTGGCATGAGATGGTATCTTATTGTGATTTTGATTTGCATTTCTCTAGTGACCAGTGATGCTGAGCTTTTTTTCATATGTTTGTTGGCTGCATAAATGTCTTCTTTTGAGAAGTGTCTGTTCATATCCTTTGCACACTTTTTGATGGAGTTTTTTTTTTTTCTTGTATATTTGTTTAAGTTCCTTGTAGATTCTGGATATTAGCCCCTTGTCAAATGGATAGATTACAAAAATTTTTTCCCATTCTGTAGGTTGCCTGTTCACTCTGATGATAGTTTCTTTTGCTGTGCAGAAGCTGTTTGGTTTAATTAGATTCCATTGTTAATTTTGCCTTAATTGCCATTGCTTTTGGTGTTTTAGTCATGAAGTCTTTGCCCATGCCTATGTCCTGAATGATACTGCCTAGGTTTTCTTCTAGGGTTTTTACAGTTTTAGGTCTTATGTTTAAGTCTTTAATCCATCTTGAGTTAATTTTTGTATAAGGTGTAAGGAAGGGGTCCAGCTGCAGTTTTCTGCATATGGCTAGCCAGTTTTCCCAACACCATTTATTAAATAGAAAATCCTTTCCCATTGCTTGTTTTGTCAGGTTTGTCAAAGATCAGGTACTTGTAGCTGTGTGGAATTATTTCTGAGGCCTCTGTTCTGTTCCATTGATCTACATATCTGTTTTGGTACCAGTACCATGCTGTTTTGGTTACTGTAGCCTTGTAGTATAGTTTGAAGTCAGG
>CAUYLG010074497.1:0-55865 GCA_963573385.1 Cacajao melanocephalus | reverse complement strand
CATCCCAGGTCTCCAGAACATATATTTTTCTCAGTATCATATTACACCTATTCTGAAAGTGACTATATAATTGGAAGTAAATCACTCTTCAGCATTTGCATAGCATTTCACAGACTTAAATGAAATATTGGTTGGCTGTTTTTTTGTTATTTTCTTCCCTTATTCCTTCCTATCTCTTTTGTTAAGTACAATTATCGGCATAAAAGAGGTTTTTAATACCTATTCCTAGATTGTATTCCAGCCTGGGCAATCGAGGAAGAATTCTGTTCTCTCTCCCCCTTTTTTCTTTCTTCTTCTTTTTTTCCTCTCATAAAAACAAACAAACAAACAAAAAAAACAAAACAGAAATAAAAATAAATAAAAGCACCCTTTGGGCATGACTTTGCCTCTGTTGCAATGAGGTTGGGACAGGTTTTGCCTGGTGATGGGTGGAAGCAAAGTCTAGGACCACAGCATCTATTTGGAATCTCTCTAAGGTCACAAATGATAGCCTTATCCTCAGGCTAGAACATGCAAGGGAGGGTACAGTAAACACCATCCAGCCGGCACAGAGCAAAAGCAGCTGCCAGTCTCTGCCCTAATGGCAGGATCAATACCCTTTGCTCTGAGTACAAACAACATGATTAAAGACAGAAAAGAGACTGGGCACGGTGGCTCATGCCTGTAATCCCACCACTTTGGGAGGCCAAAGTGGGCCGATCATGAGGTCAGGAGTTCGAGACCAGCCTGACTAACATGGTGAAACCCTGTCTCTACTAAAAATACAAAAATTAGCCAGGTGTGGTGGCGCACATCTGTAATCCCAGCTACTCAGGAGGCTGAGGCAGGAGAATCACTTGAACCCAAGAAGCAGAGGTTGCAGAGAGCAGAGATTACACTACTGCCCTCCAGCCTGGGTGACAGAGCAGGACTCCATTTCAAAAAAAAAAAAAAGACAGAAAAGAATGTCATTGGGCTTAATGAAGTGAGAAATATCCCATGTTAAACTGCAGCCTGGATTCAAATTCCAGTTCTGCAATTTTGATCAGGTGTAAGCTTCTTAATCTCTCCATATTTCCATTGTTTTCATTGGTAAAATGGGAGTAATAATAATCTATGCCTCATGGGATTATTATCAAAACTTAATGAGTTAAGAAATGTGAACACCTCAAGATAATGTTTTTCAAATAGCATTTGTTATTGTTATTAATATTATTATCCTTTTTACATTAAAAAATGATATGAATACTCGATTTGTCATCATTATTCAAGAATTACTAGGATTTATTGAGCACCTACTATATGCCAGGTACCATGAGACATTTTGCTTACCTTAGGTAAGATTCTTCTTTAGGACTACCATGTAAATATTTAATATTACAAACCCTGAAATAAGAAAAAAATTGAGGCTCTAGAACAACAGTTACCAACCTTTTTTGGGACCAGGGACCAGTTTTGTGGAAGACGGCTTTTCTTTAGACTGGGATGGGGGGCTGGTTTTGGGATGATTCAAGCTCATTATCTTTATTGTGTACTTTATTTCTATTTTTATTACATCATAATATATAATGCAATCATTATACAACTCCCCATAATATAGACTCAGTGGGAGCCCTGAGCTTCTTTTCCTGTAACTAGATGGTCTCATATAGGGGTGATGGGAGACAGAGACACAGATCGTCAGGCATTAGATTTCATAAGGAGCTCGCAACCTAGATCCCTCACATGCACAGTTCACAACAGGGTTCAGGCTCCTGTGAGAATCTAATGCCACTGCTGATCTGACAGGAGGTGGAGCTCAGGCAGTAATGCCAGCAGTGGGGAGCAGCTGTAAATACAGATGAAGCTTGGCTCACTGGCCCCTCGCTCACTTCCTGTTGTGAGGCCCAGCTCCTAACAGGCTACAGACTGATACTGGTCCATGGCCCAGGGGTTGGGGACCCCTGCTCTAGAAGATTGTTTTTCTGGGGTCCATACCCAGTAGGTGACAGAACTAGGATTCAAGTCCAAATCTCTCTGCCTCTGAAGTCCAAAAAGCTGTCTACCATCCACTGCGACTCCTGCACTATCTAAGGTATTTACACATATTCAAACACAGAACTTCTCTTGGTCTTTACCATCTGTGAACTAACCAAGAAGAAGCCAGCTTTGGTGTCCTTACTTAAGAACCAAGTGCCCATCTGTCGGGGATGCTCTCCAGCCACCCAGCCAAGCAGCCAAGGCAGCCTCAGCCCTATTCTTCCACACGTGACTCGCTGGCACATGGCTCAGAAGGGCAGGGAAGCTTCACTTTATTCCATTCTGCAAACTTGCAGATAAACGCAATAAATCTAATTGATTCACTCTTTAAAATGTAATTTAAGTTCCTATTGGTTAAAAAAAAAGTTCACAACAAACAGGCAATAAAAGAAAAAACAGATAAATTGGACTACATAAAAATTCAGAATTTTGAGCATCAGAAGATACTACCAAGAGAGTGAAAAGACAACCTACTGAATGAGAGAAAATATTGCAAACCATATATCTGATAAGGCATTAATATCCAGAATATATAAAGAACTCTAAAACTCAACAACAAAAAACTCAGTTCAAAAATGGGCAAAGAACTTTAACAGACATTTCTGCCAAAAAGATATACAAATTGCCGATAAGCACATGATAACATGTTCAACATCATTAATCATCAGGGAAACGCAGACTGAAACCACAGTGAGTAAAGGCTCAGACCCACTAAAATGGCTATAAACAAACAAATGGAAAATAACAAGCTGTGGAGAAATGGGAATCCTTGTACATTGCTGGTGGGAACACAAAATGCTGCAACCAGAAATGAAATAAAACAATAGACACTGAAACACCCGCAAAAAAAAAAAAAAAAAAAAAAAAATGTTGCAACCATTTTATAAAACAGTTTCTCAGGGCAGGCGCAGTGGCTCACGCCTGTAATCCCAGCACTCTGGGAGGCCAAGGCAGGTGGATCATGAGGTCAAGAGATGGAGACTATCTTGGCCAACGTGGTGAAACCCCATCTCTACTAAAAATACAAAAATTAGCTGGGCGTGGTGGTGCATGCCTATAGTCCCAGCTACTTGAGAGGATGAGGCAGGAGAACCGCTTGAGCCTGGGGGGCAGAGGTTGCAGTGAGCCGAGATTGTGCCACTGCACTCCAGCCTGGGCAATGAGACTCCATCTCAAAAAAAAAAAAAAAAAGAAAAAAAGAAAAGAAAAAGAAAATAGTTTCTCTGTTTCTTAAAAGGTTAAACATAGAACCATCTTTTTTTTTTTTGGTGGGGGGATGGTATAAATTTAATAAACAGTTTAGCCAGAAGGCAAAATTTCATAATGAACAGAGGTTTTAAAAGAAGGAAAAAAGTCACCCAATAATAAAATTGAAAGAGGCCATGAAAAGACAATTCATAAAAGAGAAAATCCAAATGTTTCACCAAGCGTATATTAATGAAAACATGCTCTAACTCACTTTTGGTCATATACATAAGTAATAAATAAAAGAAATCCAAGAAGCTGATTATGAAAGATTTTGTGTGCTATTCAACAAGAACGATCATATGACTCAGAATTCCACTCCTAGGTATAAATACAAAATAATTGAAAGCAGGGACTGAAGTAGATTATTTGGTTATCAGTGTTCATAGCAGCATTTGTCACAATAGCTAAAATGTATAAGCAACCCAAGTAACTATCAACAGATGAATGAATAAACAAAATGTGGTATATACATGTAATAGAATATTATTCAACCACAAAGTTGATTCCAATTTTAATATATGCAACAAAATGAATAGTCCTTGAAAACATGTTAGCAACACAAGTCAGATATAGAAGGACAAATATTGTATGAATCCACTTACATGAGGTACTCAGAAGAGGTAAATTCACAGGGACAGAAAAGGAGGTGGGGGAATATTTTGATGCATGCACTACTGTACATTCACATACACAACAGTACATTGGGAAAAATATTTTGATGCATGTACTATTGTACATTTATGTATATATGATATCTTTCAGTATCATTTCAAATATTTGACACAAGCGTGTAATTCTTTCATTTGTTAAAGAAACTATACTTACAAATAATTTATAATGTAAGGAAACAATGCTCACAGTGCCCTAAACAAAAGAAGAGTATAGCAAACTGCTTACATAGTAAAATTTCAGTAGTGAGGTAACAGCAGGGGAAAGGGCTAGATGGAAAAATGCCAAAATGTTAATAATGATGGTAAAATTATAGGTGACATTTCTGAAAATTAAAAATGAGTCCTGTGGGCATGACCTTACCTCTGTTGCAACAAGGCTGGGACAGGTTTTGCCTGGTTGCCCAAATCCAGAGACAGAAAGTAGAATAGAGGTACCCAGGGGCTGCAGGGAGGGGGAAAGGGAAAATTATTGCTTAATGAGTATGAAGTTATTGATGGGAATGATTAAAAATTTGGGGATATAAATAGCAGAGACAGTTATACAACATTGTGAGCAGATTTAAATTGTACTAATTATACACTTATGAATGGTTGAAATTATGAATATTATGTTCTATATATTTTACCACAATAAAAAAAAGAAGTCCAGCAACATATTCCTTTCAAAAAATATTTTAAAAAATTTTTACAGGAAACAAATGCTTATCTTTAAAAATTAAAACAATATAACAATGTATAACACATACATACACTCACACACAATCCTACTACCCAGAGGTAATCATTGTCTGCTGCTTATTATGGATTTCTAATTATGCCTCTACAAGGAGATTTTTTTCACTTGACAATGGACTGTAGATAACTTACGGCATCAGCTCTTCCAGTACTTACTCTTTTTCATGGCTGTGTAGTATTCCACTGATGGATGGGCCATATTTTATCCAGTCACTCTCCTATTGATGAATCCGTGTGATACCAAACAGCACTCTGTGCGCCAGTTAAGTCTCAGTTCTCACAAAAAGGGCAATAAGTATATGCCACTTTTATTTATCATGAGTCATTTTATTCACATAGGTTTGGAAATCATCACCACCTCTGTGGTCCCTGCTTCCTACCACACAGTTCGGGTTGAAGACAGAGGTCAAAGTTGTGTCTTGGAAAACATCAGTTTCTTCTGAGAAAGAGCCAGAGGGTTCTAAACAGTATTTTGAGGAACACAGTCTGGGTTTGTGAACTTCAGAAAGCCTTTTTCATGTCAGTACTTACCATGTGCAAGCTTGGGTTGGAGAAGCCAGGGGTCTGGTGGAGAATTCTTCACTCTGAAAGGCGGTGGAGATAGAGACATTCTCAATAGGCAACACCTCACACTAAACTTTGGGAATTTCCTCTGGTAGATTAGAAGCTTCTGTATTATTTCAATACCTGTTACTATTTCAGTACCTAACCAGGCTTGAAGCCTTCATTATACTTCAGGACATGATCTGTGTGTTTCATGTAACCACCCATCACACATTGATTCATTCATGCTGCAAACCTAAGTGAACCAAAAAGAAAATTCTACCATTGATAGGTCATTGGCATCTCCTTGTATAAATGCACAGATAAGTGACAATATCCACACAAATAAATGAATATATAAAAATATTTTGCATGCAGATGTTTTTCCAACATATACTTACAGGTACTACATACAGTATTTATTTATTTGAAATGCCTAAATCCACATCTACCAAGCTCCGCCCAAGTAAAGCCCTTCCTTACCGAGTCCTCCACAAAATGTCCCCTCATCATCTTCAGATCCCATGTGTACTCTTTAGAATCTTAAACTTTCAAAAATTTTTCAATTATAGACTAACTTGCATTGTCATAGGTGTTTCATATGTGTTTATCCCTCTCATCTTGATAAACATTTTTTTTAAGACAGGGTCTGGCTCTGTTGCCCAGGTTAGAGTACAGTGGCCCAATAATGGCTTACTACAGTCTTGAACCCCCCAGGCTCCAGTGTTCCTCCCACCTCAGCCTTCCAAGTGGCTGGGATTACAGGTACACACCATCATGTCTGGCTAATTTTTAAAATTTTCTTGTAGAGATAGGATCTCACTTTGTTGCCCAGGCTGGTATCAACATCCTTGGCTCAAGCAATCCTCCTGCCTCGGCCTCCCAAAGTTCTAGGATTACATATGTGAGCCACCATACCTGGACTTGATAAACTTTTTGACAACACTTGGTGTAAAGGATTAAATCTGTTCTCCCTGCAAAAGCTTAGCATACTATAAAACCCAATATAGAATTGTAGCTCACAGAATTTTAGTGCCAGTTGGGACTTGAATCTATGGAAGGGACTCCTTTCATAGTTTAAGAACCTGATCAGGCATCAGTTTGTAGAATGACTATCTGAGCTATGGACACTGACAGTAAACACACAGACAGATATTGTTGTTGTTTTTTTTTTTTTTTGCTTTTTGAGACAGAGTTGCGCTCTGTCACCCAGGCTGGAGTGCAGTGTCACAATCTCAGTTCACTCCAATCTCCGCCTTTTGGGTTCCAGTGATTCTCATGCCTTAGCCTCCCTAGTAGCTGGGATTACAGGCATGCACCACCATGCCCAGTTAATTTTTGTATTTTTAGTAGTGATGGGGGTTTCGCTATGTTGGCCAGGCTGGTCTTGAACTCCTGACCTCAAGTGATCCGCCTGCCTCAGTCTCCCAAAGTGCTGGGATTACAGGCATGAGCCACTGCATCCGGCCTCAACTAAGCACTTTCTGCTATGACAGTATTAGACACTTTTAGAATCCTAAAGCAATCACTGGTCAGCCAAAGGGAAACCTAAGAGTAATTCCTAAACTAACCTAAGATACGGCTTATGAGACTTGTAGGTGCTGTTTTTGGTATTGTTTTTGCCTTACAAATGCAAAGGGAGAGCAACAAGGTTTTTTTTGTTGTTGTTTTTAAGATGGGATTTTGCTCTGTTGCCCAGGCTGGAATGCAGTGGTGCAGTCTCAGCTCACTACAACCTCCACCTCCCCCGTTCAAGCAATTCTCCTGCCTCTGCCTCCTAAGTAGGTGGGATTACAGGCACCTGCCACCATGCCCAGCTAATTTTTTTGTATTTTTAGTAGAGACCATATTGGCTAGGCTGGTCTCGAACTCAACCTCAGGTTATCCACCCACCTTGGCCTCCCAAAGTGCTGGGATTACAGTTATGAGCCATTGTGCCCAGCCCTAAGTTTTAACTAACCCTAAAGTCTGCCAGTAAACCATGGAAACAAGTTTCCTCATTCTAACTGCAAAGCACTGTGTTAAAGTGTTACTTAATCCTATTAGCTATATTTATGGTAAAACTCTATGCATGGTTTTATACCTTTTATGCTAATGTATCTCCTTCATAAAATATAAATAGGGCTAAACATTCAGTCCAGCATCATGTTTCACCATTGCATAAGAAAAAAAAAAAAAGCCCTGCTGGCTAGGGACAGGGGACAGGGGGACACAGACTCCAGAAACTAGGCCCAAATCTTCATTTCTTCCTTCACTAATGAACTCAATGGCACTGGGAACTTAGACCTCATGGCTTTCTGTGATTTTGGGGGTAAGTCAAATTTTGCTTTCCCCCTTGCACATATGAAAAACACACCATAAGAAGGAATTGGATTTGGCTGATCACCCATAACTTCTTGAGTCCTACAGGCTGATTGACAGTCAGAAGTGCTCTTGGCAAGCAGAAACACTTTGCAACTCTTGAGTTTGGTGATTGGGCAATAGCTTCAGAATTCTGCTGTGATTAATCCCTTAAAAATCTCCTTTCTCTTATCTGCATACCTTAGACTATAAGCTGATCAGCAGTCATGTGTTATTTATCTCTGCACCTCAGTGCTAGCAAACACTTGACGTGCAGTAGGTTCGAAAAAGATATTTATTGAGAACTGATTTGAAAGTGAACAGAGTTGACAGCAGGCAGGGTACTGCTCCTGACGGTAACCATCCTTGTCAAAACAACACCTTCCTACTCTCCAGCGATCATCACCCCTTTCCTTTTCTCACATCTCCCTTAGATTAGCAGGGGGCCCTGCCTACAGAACAACCCCCAGCTGACTCTCCTTCTGTTTGGAAAACTGACATTTGTTTACAGATGATCCCAGATTACACCATGTTCCCCATTTTCCCAAAAATATCATGTGTCAAAACTCAGCCTGAATATAGATAGTAAAATGAGCACTGATGTTCTGCCTAAAGGCCTTCCACAAGCTGCAGGAAGAATATTAATTATGTGTTCTATTTGTTTTCATAGCCTAGGGGGAAACCCAGCAACAGACACCAGCAGATCGTTAATCTCCCTGTCTGGGGGAGGGGGAAGCTGATGTTCTCTCCACCGACTTATTCATTCAACCTCACCCATTCCATTCAAGCTACTATGAGCCAGCAGAAAGTACCGAGGAATCTGAAACACGATGGGGAATCCCTTTTCCCAACGAGGAGCAGGATTAGTGTAACATAAAAACAACAAGACCTTACAACAGTTCTAAAATGACTTGCTTTTCCATCTGTTCAGACACAGGATATTTCTTTTTTCATAACAGTTTATTACAATGACTATCAGAATATTTTGCCTATGTCAATTTCTGTCTTTCAGACTAAGTTTACCCATGACCCTGATTTCATACACGTATTGAATTTGTAGAATTTCAAAAACTCCATCGCAGGTGCTAGAGAAATAATAATGTCCTCAAGTATTAAGGATCTTTTTATTTACAGATCACTGACCTATACGTGTTAATGCCCAGTTCTTTCTACAGTCATCCTAGATGTCAATAGTCTCATGTTCCAATGAATGTCCAAAAACATGAAGTTGCAGCTGTTTTTAGGATTTCCTGGAATTGATTTTACCATAAATTAAGTGAGATTTAGAAAGGAAAATATGTTTAAGGAAGGAACAAATATCTATCACCCAACTTAAGAATCTTCTAAACTTTGAGAAAAATTGCTTTTTCCTAGCAAATTTGGAAACCATTTCTTAAACAAATTTTTAGACAATTTTTAGAGACAAGATTTTCTGATTATACTTTTTCAGGCCTTAATCTTGGCTAGGCTAAGCTTTATAAGTATTTTATTGACCCAGCTTTTTTTTTTTTTTTTTTTTTTTTTTTTTGTAGGAGTATCACACTTAACCCAGGCTAGTTGTTCAGTGGCACGATCTTGGCTCACTGCAACCTCCCTCTCCCAGGTTCAAGCAATTCTCCTGTCTCCGCCTCCCTAGCAGTTGCGATTACAGGCCCGCGCCATCACACCCAGTCAATTTTTGTATTTTTCATAGAGACTGGTAGAAAACCTTTAGTAGACGTTTTGCCACATTGATCAGACTGGTCTTGAACTCCTGACCTCAGGTGATCTGCCTGCCTCGGCCTCACAGAATGCTGGGATTACAGGCGTGAGCCACTGCACCCGGCTGACCTAGCTTTTAAAACACACTCAGCATGAATTGTTCCCACTATTATAGTTCCTTTAGAAGAACATTGTAATAGATTCAATGCATTAAAAAACAATAAAGATTACATAGTCAATCAAAAAGCACAAATGGGCTTTGCCAAATAGCAATGGGTGGTCTAGATTTTGAATGTTCATCATTGATCTTACACAGATGTAAGCATGATTGCAGCCAGTTATGCTCAAGGGTGACTGTAGCCCTCTTCGGTGATTCCAGACCCCACAGCACCCTCACCCATAGTGTCTCTTGTTACATGTTGCTTAGCACCTTGGTGCCTTGTGGGTGGTGAAATTAAAACCATCACCACTGAAAAAGAAAAAACCCAAAAAACAAAAAACAGCCCCACATTTCATAATACCCAGCGTCAGCTCTTTCACTTCCAATCATCCTTTCACTGCTTATCTCCCCACTAGGGCAGGATTAGGGTGTGGCAAGTGAGGCACATGTCTTGGGACAAAATTTGAGGATACCAGAAAAACTCAGTTACCAAGATAACATTTTAATGTATTAATTTTTAAATGAAATGTAATGCCCAAAAAATCCATGATGCATGAGATATCAAAATTTTAAATAACAAAATCCAACCTGCCCTTGCACAGCCTTGCTTCACTTGCCTGACCCTAATCTCAGCCCTGGTTCCAATAAAACTTTATTTATTAAAAACAAGCCGCTAGTTTATGGGCCATGGTCAACCAGTTTGATTGTTTGCCTTAAATATTTGGTAGAATTCACCAATAAAACTATTTATGCCTGCTTCTTCTTGTTTTGAAAGCCTATTAATTGTTGATTCAATATTGTAAATAGATTTAGGCCTATTCATGTTACCTATTTCTCCTTGTGTGAATTTTGGTAGACTGCGTCTTCCAAGGAATTGGTCCATTTCATCTAAGTTATTAAAATTTCTAGCATAGGCCAGCTGCTCACACCTGTAATCCTAGCACTTTGGGACGCCAAAGCTGGTGGGTCACTTGAGGTCAGGACTTCAAGACTAGCCTGGCCAATAAAGTGAAACCCACTCTCTACTAAAAATACAAAAATTATCCTGGTGTAGTGGCACACAACTGTAATCCCAGCCACTCCGGAGGCTGAGGCAGGAGAATTGCTTGAATCTGGGAGGCAGAGGTTGCAGTGAGCCAAGATCGTGCCGTTGCGCTCCAGCCTGGGGACAAGAGCAAAACTCCATCTCAAACAAAACAAACAAACAAACAATTTCAAGGACAGAGTTGTTCATAACATTTCTTATTCTTTTCGTTTCCATGGGATCACTAGTGATGTCCTCTTTTTCATTTATGATATAAGTAACTCATGCCTTTCCTCTTTTCTCTTAGCCCAGTGAGAAGTTTGTCAATATTATTGATCTTTTCAAAGAATCAACTTTTGGTTTGGTTGATAGTTTTTATTGGTCTCCTATTTTCAATTTCAATGATCTCTAATTTATATTATTGCTTTTTCTCTGCTTACTTTGGATTTAATTTCCTTATCTTTTTCTAGTTTCCTAACGTGAACACATATTATTTATCTTAGGTCTCTATCCTTTTTTAATATATGCATTCAATGCTCTAAACTTCCCTCTAAACGCTGCTCTTGCTGCATCCTACAAATTGTGGTAAGTGGTATTTTCATACGCTTCTATGAGTTAGTCTGCTTAAAAATAAGGTAAACCAGGGCTGGGTGTGGTGGCTCATGCCTATAATCCTAGCACTTTGGGAGGCCAAGGCAGGAGGATTGCTTGAGCCCAGGAGTTCTGGACCGGCCTGGGCAACATGGTGAAATCCTTACTCTACAAAAAATACAAAAATTAGCCAAGTGTGGGGGCACACACCTGTAATCCCAGATACTCAGGAGGCTGAAGTAGGAGGATCACCTGAGCCCAAGAGGTCGACTGCTCTCCAGCCTGGGTGACAGAGTGAGGCCCTGTCTCAAAAAAAAAAAAAAAAAAAAAAAAAAAAAAAAGGTAAACCAGGTATTATCAACTCCAAATACCTACCATTAAACAATTCTTTCTGAAGGTTCTTTAAGGTTTGAAAAGAAAGAATGGAGAGGAAAAGTAATGGACAAATAGGAGAAAGTGTCCTCCACTGACTTTCCTTGAAGTAATTATTGTGAAGTGTGACACACATATCTTCTAATACATAGAGTATATGCCAGGGAGCACAGACCAAAAACAGCCACTGTGCTCACACCTCTGTACCTGGCCTTTCCTTTTTAAAAAGTGATGTCTGACACCAAATGTTATGGTCTTAGTGTGCCAGAGCCAGCCCTGGACAGTCAATTGCTAACCTGATGGTAGCCTGAAATTGGCAATGGCCAGACGGGTGTGGTGTAATCCCAGCACTTTGGGAGGGTGAGGCGGGTGGATCACAAGGTCAAAGGATCGAGACCATCCTGGCCAACAATGTGAAACCCTGTCTCTACTAAAAATATAAAAATTAGCTGGGTCCGGTGGCGATCACCTGTAATTCCAGCTGCTCCAGAGGCTGAGGCAGGAGAATTGCTTGAACCTGGGAGGTGGAGGTTGCAGTGAGCCGAGATTGTGCCACTGCACTCTAGCCTGGCAACAGAGCAAAACTCCATCTCAAAAGAGAAAGGAAGGAAGGAAGGAAGGAAAGAAGGAAGGAAGGAAGGAAGGAAGGAAGGAAGGAAGGAAGGAAGGAAGGAAGGAAGGAAGGAAGGAAGGAAGGAATTGGCAATCGTAGGAGTGTATCTCTGTACCAGAAAAATCAGCACATAGATCAGGGCTTTGTTTTGCTTTTCCTGTTTGTTTGTTCCTTTGAGAAACTGTCCTATTAGTGCGCTAGTGTCAAATTACAACACCTACAAACTCCAGTCCCTCTAGCTTTCTAAATTTACTGGGCACGACTAAGAAACAAACTATTGTATGTAAAAACTGGAGGATTAGGAAAAGTAGCTATTACACCAGATGCCATGACTACATCAGATCATCTGAGGAAAGAAACTCTTTCAAGCAGCAATTTACGATGTAGCTGGGCAATAGTCCAAAATAGATTTTCTAAGAACATTCAGCTACATATTTTATAAACATGACAAAAATATTCTTCAACCAACTTTCATAGGGTTAAACTTAAATGATTCATCCAAATGTACAAGCTAAAAGAAACCAAAATTGGAAGACACTCTTGGGTTATTATTTACTCTGTGGTGGTTGAGATCAAGATTTTCCTGGGAAATGAATATGGTTCACCCACATCAGAATAAGCAGTTACCCGAGGCTTGCGGTTTGAAGAGCTTGGGCAATAAGTGAGGGGAAAAGGCCAGAAGGAGGAGAAAAAAATTTCCTATAAAGCTAAAAATAACTCTAGGGTCATTATATACTTATTTGTATATAAATGCATATTCCTAATTATAATTTGAACAGACATCTGGTGCTACAATCTAATTACTGCCAGAAGGAAAGAAGAGAGATCAACGATTCTAAAACTAAGTGACTACTTGTAATTACTTACAAATAAAATTTTTACAAAACAAGTTATCTCATTTAATTACTGTGGTATGTATTTTGCAAACACATGAATACAGGCACACACACACACACACACACACACACACACAGAGACATACGTAAAAATATATCTACGTGTGTTGGTACTGGAAAGGAGTCCTGATCCAGACCCTGCAAGAGGGTTCTTGGATCTTGTGCAAGAAATAATTTAGGGTGAGTTCACAGTGTAAAGTGAAAGCAAGCTTATTAAGAAAGTAAAGGAATAAAAGAATAGCTACTCCATAGACAAAGCAGACCTGTGGACTGCTGGTTGCCCATTTTTGTGGTTATTTCTTCATAATATACTGAAGAAGAAGTGTAATATTCATGCTCCCCTTTTTAGACCACATAGGGTAACTTCCTGATGTTGCCATGGCATTTGTAAACTGTCATGGCGCTGGTGGGAGTGTAGCAGTGAGGACGACCAGAGGTCACTCTTGTGGCCATTTTGGTGTCGGTGGGTTTTAGCCGGCTCCTTTACTGCAAACTCTTTTATCAGCAAGGTCTTTATGACCTGTATTTTGTACTGATTTCCTATCTCATACTGTGACTTAAATGGCTTAACCGTTGGGGAATGCAGCCCAGTAGATTTCAGGGTCATTTTACCCAGCTCCTATTAAGATGGAGTTGCTCTGGCTTACATGCTTCTGACACATGTCCCCAACTTTCCTCCACCTCTTTACTAAAATTAAATAAAAAGCAGTTGTACAGGCAGCCCTCAGTATCTGTGGGTTCTGCATCCATGGATTCAACCAACTGCAGATCAAAAATATCTGGGAAAAAAAATGTGTTTGCACTGAACATCAACAGACTTTTTTTGTCATTATTTTATAAATAATACCATATAATAACTACTAACATAGCAGTTTTTGTATTATATATTATGAGTAATACAGAGATGATTTAAAGCAAAGGAGAGTAGATGCACAGGTTATATGCAAACACTATGCCATTTTACATCAAGGACTTGAGCATCCACAGATTTTGGGATTCAAGGGAGGTCCTAGAACCATTCCCCATGGATACTGAGGGACACTTGTACTATTATTTGTGCAGCAGTTACGGTCTATGAAGTGGCTTCACAAACTCTATCCATTTGCTTATCTTTTGTTCACGTCAAAGGTCAAAATTGCAACAAGTTCAGTCAAATAATTGCATTAACTTTTATTTTTAACTCATGAACCAAAGCAGCATCTCCTCTAAAAATTTTAAAAAGGTGCTTGGATGAACTGAGCACAGGAGGTTGACTTTATTGGCAAAAAAGGGCTGAAGAACGCAGAAACAGGGAACACACAGCGAATTGGTGGTTTCAAAGTTACTTTCCTTACAGGGTTTAACATATAGTCTTCCTTGTCAGGATGGCTAAAACTGGCCTATTTGAAGATTTGGCTATACTCTCTCCTGGTTTCTCAGGTCAGATAAACAAGTTAGTTTTGGTTTCATGACGTGGAACTTTAGCATGAGTGACTCCATTTTGGTTTCGTCTGTTGGGACCTAGTGCAGCAGCTCAGGTCAGGTCAATGAACTCCTATAAGTTTTATTTTGTTTTTATAATGTAAACAGGCTGGCACGGTGGCTTATGCCTGTAATCCCAGCACTTTGGGAGGCCGAGGCAGGCGGATCACTTGAGGTCGAGAGTTCAAGAGCAGCCTGACCAACATGGCGAAACCTCATCGCTACTAAAAATACAAAATTAGCCGGGCATGGTGGCACATTCCTGTAATCCCAGGTACTCCGGGAGGCGGAGGTTGCGGTGAGCCAAGATCATGACATTGCACTCCAGCTTTGACAACAAGAGTGAAACTCTGTCTTAAAAATAAATAAATAAATAAATAAATAAAAATAATGTGAACATCATTAACATCCTAGGATTAATGTCCTAACACATGAAAAACCAACTAACTTGCTATAAGTTGCATTGTAGGTCAGCACATGAATCAGGATTGAAATACAATTTTTTAAACTGGAGTCCTTCATTTCCCCTTTATCACAAAACCCTTGCTCCATTTGCCTCTTCCTTTGTGGCTGCCCTGAACAAATATTTTGACCAGCGTCATCTGTAATGTCATACAATGGAATTACTTCTGAGCTGAGATTTTTCTTTCTCACTCTCTTGTAAACCTCTATGCTACACTGGGTACCGACCCAGGAGAGTTGCGGATTTCTCCCGCAGGTAAGAAATGCATCAGTACAGGCCTAAAACATGAGCGAGAAGAGGGCCTTACTAACTCAACCACACCTATTCTGAGCATAGCCCTCGTTGGGTTTGGTTTTATATAGTACAAAGAGCAGCATAGTTAATGTTCAACTCAGAGTGCTTAAAAAGAGAGCTTCCACTATATCATGGGTTCCTTTTGGATTACCCAGTGCAGACATACAGAAAACAACTTTTTAGTCAAATGAGTTGCTAAAAATGTAGTCATTTGGGTTCCTGGTATGTCTAAATTTGCATCTATCTAGTTCATGTTATTTACTTCTACAAAAAAAAAAGGGATTTCTCATAAAATGAAAACTTCATGACTAATATCATTGAAAGGCTCTTAAGTCATTCTAGTTGATTTTTTTCTTTTAATGTTTAAAGATTTTTGTCTGGTTGTGATTACCCATGATTTTCATATGTATGAAATCTTTGTCAATTTTCATACATACCTTTGTCAGTTACTTCCTATGTATCTGACGCCTCATGCAAAGTGTATTATTCAGATCATAAAATGCAGATAGGAATAAGGACTGTATCACTGCCTATCTCAGATGCTAAGAATTTATGACAAATTCTAAGAATGGGGAGGAAGGGAAAGGTAGTATTTTCTTCAAGTATTTTGAAGCATAAACTGAATTTAGAAGGATGCTTTTGGATTTCAAGATTCTCTGGATTTTTTAAATGTACAAACATAGCCAAGTATCCAGGTAAAGTAGAGGAGAAAGGCTAAACAAGCTGGAAACATCCTGTATGAATCACTTGATTAGTGTCTAAATTGCCCAAATGCTCCTTTACTTTGCTTTAGGCAGAGAATCTGCTTGTTATCATCAAAACTATTTGAAACAAAACAGGCCATAAACCAGATGGACTCCCTCCAGGCATTTTATTAAGGTAGCACCTCAAGATATGAGAGGTAGGCTCACAGTTCACTCTCCAACAGGGAAGTGAGGAAAAGCATTTTCTAAAATTAAGCTCTTATGAATTAAATATTCAGAACACGTTCACTGAGAAGGGAAAAACGGCCTTATTGCACATTATTTTAATGAATCATAAAGTTCCCTCCCCCCATTCTAAAATGCTTCTTTAGCTGCATAGAATAAAATTAAAAATAGACTGGTCCTTACATTTAAACATAAATTTGCCATGCAAATTATCGCCTGCTTAACTACCCTTTACCAAATAGGGGGTGGAAAGAGGGAAGCTGGTTCAGCAGCCCAACACATGGATTTAGTTGGTACAAGCTAATTTTTGTATTTTTAGTAGAGACGGGGTTTCACCATGTTGACCAGGGTGGTCTCGATCTCTTGACCTTGTGATCCACCCGCCTTGGCCTCCCAAAGTGCTGGGATTATAGGCGTGAGCCACCGCGCCCACCCTCCACCTGTCTTAAAAAGAGTAATTCCAGGAAGAAGGAGAAAGAAAAAGAAAAAGGCCTCAGGCCTGGCCTTTCTCTTTCTGTTTCAATTTCTCCATTAATGGAAAAGCACTTCCCACAACCACAAGTAGCCATTTTCCCTCTTTTAAAAAAGATTTAGGAAGGACACACCCAGGAGGTTTCATTTGCATTTTGATGATAGCTTTGGTCCCTTGTCTTACTTCCAAAGTTGATATTGTGTTGCCTAACTTAATTGATAACTGCTTCATTTACAACCCAAAAGGTTTTTTTAAAAAAAGAAAAGTGATAAAAGGAATTTACATAGGTAATTCCAGTGGAGCTTTCTGACTAGGAGAGAAACCAATTACACAATCCTGCTATTTTAACTCCCTGGGGTCTATTCCGATCTCCAACCCCCAACTGTAAGCAAAGTTTTGTTTTGAAAGTACCTATGTGCATTTTGCCCCCGTTGGGAAAGGGTCCAGAGATTTGATCAGATTTTCAAAGACGTCTCAGATCCAGAAGAGTTTAGAACCACCATTGTCAAGTGGAGAAATGGAGCTACAATCAACAAAGGCTGAAAAAAATGAAATCAAGTTGGTGCTCCCCAAATTAAATGGAAATCTCCCTGGGGCACTGCTCAAGTAAGGAGAAGTAAGGCTGTTAAAACCTGTGGCCAGATGAGCTTCCTGTGGACTTCCAGTGGGATAAGCCTCTCCTGAGAATCGGGGATTTCTTGTCATGGATTTAGTGTATTTCCATTAAAGCAGCCAGAAAGAAGCCAAGAAGAAAAGAGACCCCTAGAATTATTTATCTAGGAAAGACAGGCAAATCACTACACAGGGCTGAGTTATGTAAGGACTCTCTCACTGTACAAGACATATATATATATGTATGTATTTTTTTAGACTGAGTCTTGCTCTGTGGCCCAGGCTGGAATGCAGTGTGCAACCTCAGCTCACTGCAACCTCCGCCTCCTGGGTTCAAGCAACTCTTGTGCCTCAGCCTCCCAAGTAGCTAGGACTACAGGCGTGTGCCGCCACACCCAGTTAATTTTTGTATTTTTAGTAGAGACGAGGTTTCACCATGTTGGACAGGCTGGTCTTGAATTCCTGGCCTCAAGGGATCCACCTGCCCAGGTCTCCCGAAGTGCTGGGATTACAGACGTGAGCCACTGCACTCAGCCTGTAAAAGACATAATAATCTTACTCCTTGCATTAGAAATGACTGAAGACAATCAGGCACAGTGGCTAACACCTGTAACTCCAGCACTTTGGGAGGCCGAGGCAGGAGGATTGCCTGAGCCCAGGAGTTTGAAACAAGGCTGGGCAACATGGTGAGATCCTTCTCTACTAAAAAAAAAAAAAAAAAAAGAAAAATTACAACAAACAAAAAGAAATCACTGAAGCCCATCTATAGCTAATTCAAATGAAAAGAAATTTAATGTTTTCATTGAAATATAACAGATATACAGAAAAGTGCACAAATTTTAAGTATACATCTTGATAAATTGCCACAAAAGTGAGCTCACCCATTTAACCAACACCCAGGTCAATATGTGTTTACAAAAACATGATCAACATTTTCCTAATGACTAAAGATGATTAATGTGGCTGAACACCTTTCTTATCTATATAGTTGCATATGGTTTTCTATATACATATATGCGTGTATGTGTTATTTGGATATTCTCTTTTATAAAGGGCCTTTTCAAGTTCTTTGTTCATTTCTGTACTGGGTTGTTTGTATTTTCTAACTGATTGGTAAGCAACAATTTGTGTGTCTGGATATGAGTCATTTGTCAGTTATATTCGTTGCAAATATCTGCTCCCACGATGTTAGCGGCCCTTCTCTCCCATAAAGATACCTATGATGAATACAATTTATGGTAATGTTTGGTTTGCTAGCTAAGAAATCTTTGCTTATCCCCAGGTCATGAAGATATTCTACTATGTTTGGGAAAACGTATTGAATGACCATTCACATTTAAAGATACAGTCCACTTGAAATAGATTTTTATGTATATGTGATGGGGTCAAATTTTAATTCTCCTTTGTGGATATCTAGTTGACCCAACACTATTTATTTAAGACTGTCATTTCTCATGGCTCTGCAGTGTTCCTTTGTGATAAATCCTGTCTCCATATATGTGTGGTTCTTACTGAACAATGTTCATCTGTTTGGTCTACTTACCTATCCTTGTACTAGTTACCTACTGTATTAATTTCTGTAGCTAAATAAATCTTGAAATCAGTAGTAGAAGTTTTCCAACCTCTTTATTTTTCAAGATTATCTTGGCTACTATTCTTTTCCCTTTACATTGCCATATAAATTTTAAAGTAAATTAAAATAATCTCCTCAGTTATCTCACACTCAATAAAAGCCAATTGGGATTGCACTGAATCTATGTATCAATTTGGGGAGAATTGGAATCTTTACAATACTGAGTATTCTCTGCTTTTATTTGAATTTCCTTCAATTGTTAAAACTTCTCTCAATAATGTTATATAGTCTTCTGTGTAGATGTCTTGGATATCTTTCATTAGATTTATTCCTAAGTAGCTGATTTCATATACTATCCTAAATGGTGATATTTAATTTTACTTCTAATTATTTATTGCTGTAGAAATACTATTAGTTTTTTATATGTAGATCTTGTAACTGGTGACCTTACTTAATTCACTCATTCCGTCTGAAAGTATATCTGTAGATTCAGTTGTAATTTCTATGCATTATCAAGTCATCTATGAATCATGATTTATCTTCCTTTTTGTCTAACCAATCCTAATGCCCTTCACCTCTCTTCTCCCTCCTCCTTCATTGAATAGGACTTTGGTACAACATTGAATAGAAATGGTTCCAGTGAGCATTCTTGTCTCAGTCCCAATTTCAAGGGGAAGTTCCACAGTTTTACTATCAAATATAATGTTGTGAGATTTTTGTAGACACACATTATAAGATTAAGGACATTCTCTTTTGTGGAAGTTTGCATCTAAGATGGTCCCAATAATTCTCTCCTCCAAGTCCATGTCCTTGTATAGTATTCTGCCATGCTAAATCCTGACTAACCTGTGTGTTGAAAAGAATACGGTAGAAATAATGGGTGACTTCCAAAATTATGTCATCAAAGACATTTCTGTTTCCATCTAATCTTTAGGGTTTCTTAATCTTTCTTGAGCTACTTACCTTGGGGGGAACAAGCCATTATGTCTTGAGAAGACCTAAGCAGTCCTAGAAAGATGTTTACATGTAATCATAATGAATAAAGAATAATGTTTCCCACCAACAACCAACACCAATTTGCCAGCCATGTGAGTGAGCCACTTCGGAATCAGATCCTCCAAGTCAAGCCTTGCTATAACTGTGGCCCTAACCAAAATGTGGATTAAAACCTCATTGAGAGATCCAGAGCAAGAATTCCAACCTAAGCTGCTCCCAGACTCCTGATACAGAGACTATGTAAGGATGCTAGATGATTACTGTTGTTTTGAGCCATGAAGTTCTGGGTAATGTCTTATGCAGAAATAGTTATTACAACTCCTGTTCTTACTTTACCAAGAATTTTATTTTAAATAAGCATTAATTTAACCAAATGGTTTTTTCTGCATCTACTAAGAGGATCATATAATTTTTCTTATATTTTGCACAATGTGTGAGTAGAATACAGTTCCAGAAATAAAATTTTTGACTCAAAGATAACGTATATTTTCAGTTTTGATAGCTATGACCAAACAGGCCCTCACAGAGGGTATATCAATTTACAGTCTCACTGCTAATGTCTGTTTCCCCATAGCCTTGCCAACAGAGTGATATTAACTTACTCATTGTCTAATATAAGGTTTAAAAAGATATTTGTTTGTTTGTTTTTAATTTGTATTTTCTCAATATGAATAAGATTGAGTGTGAGTGTAATCAAGTGCATACAATTTAGAATTATTATGTTTTCTGAGTTGTTTACTCTTTTATCACTCTGAACTCTATCCTGTCATTACCTTTTATTGTTATGAACCTCTAACTTTAATACTGCTTCTTTTCTTAAAGCTTGTTTGATACAGCACTTCATCTAGTATATTGCATATCTTTTTTTCATTCTTTTACTTCCAGCATTTCAGTATCCTTATCTTTAGTGTGTAATTCTTAGAAATCAGCATATAATTTGAGTGTTTCTTAATCCATTCTGATAATCTTCACCTTTTAATTGGAGTATTTAATCTTTTATATTTAATATAATTACTGATACATTAGATTTTTATATACTATCTTATTATCTACTTTCTATTTGTTCCACCTGTCATGTGTTCCTTTTCTTCTCTTTTTCTTCGTCATGTTTTCCTTCGGATTATTGCTTTTTATTACTTCACTTTCCCCTGTATTTACTTGTTAATCATATTTTTCAAAAAATGATTCTTTCCGCCAGACGTGGTGGCGGGCGCCTGTAATTCCAGCTTCTAGGGAGGCTGAGGCAAATAAATAGGGGTAATCCAGAACTTTGGGAGGCCAAGGTGGGTGGATTGCTTGAGGTCAGGAGATAGAGATCAGCCTAGGCAACATGGCAAAACCCCATCTCTGCCAAAAGAAAAAAAATACAGAAAAACAAAATATTAGATGGGTGTGGTGGAATGTGCCTGTGGTCCCAGCTTGGAAGGCTGAGGTGAGAGGACTGACTGAGCTGGGGAGGCAGAGTTTGCAGTGAACCAAGATTGTGCCACTGCACTCCAGGCTGGGTAAGAGTGAGACTCCATCTCAAAATAAGTAAATAAAAACTTGCACTTTATGTACTAATTTGAGAGGCAATCTAGCTCATGGTTAAGAGAATGAGCTCTTACGACAACAAGATTATGGAGCAGCTTCACCATTTTTAAAAAGATTTTTAAACAGAAATTTAAAGGATTGTTATGTAGTAGAGAAAGTCAACCTGCAAAGAAAGTAACACTCACTCCCTTTTCACCTGGGTGTTTCTGTGGAGGACAATTGACCACTCTCAGTTGTCTGTTTGGAATTTCAGACGACCAAGGAATGGGTCCCAGGTAATCTATAGAAAAAGCAGAACTTGGTAAGACCAACACTGAGATAAGACTGAGATAGTTACGATGAACAAACTAGAATAGATTCCAGGAAGTACATGTGAACTCTCCAGTGCAACGCATCAAACCACTGGCCTTGATTCTAGCAGCAGGAAGTGACTGTAAGAGCGTAGGCTATAAAGTATTTGAAGCAAAAATAGAGCAAGGTGTTAACATGTCTCCTCCAGACTTCATTCCACTGTCTTTACATTCTTGATATTTTCTCTGTCCTTCCAATTTCTGTCAGGTATTTCAGAAGATCTCATTATGAAACCTTCTTGTTGGTTTTCAAAATCCTTTACAGTAGGGGATTGAAGTTATGTGACAAAATGGAAAGAGCTGGGGACTTGGAGAAGGAAGACTTATTTTAATTACTAATTTTGGGTTTTTGTTTTTGTTTTGAAACTGCGTCTTGCTCTGTCGCCCAGGCTGGAGTGCAGTGGTGTCACTCACAGCTCACTGCAGCCCTGACCTCCCGAGTGATCCCCCACCTCAGCCTCCTGAGCAGCTGGAACTACAGGGTGTGCAACCACGCCCAGCTAATTTTTGTGTTTTTTTAATAGAGATAGAGTTTTGCCGTGTTGACCAGGCCAATCTCGAACTCCCGGGCTCAAGCATTCCACCTGCCTTGGCCTCCCAAAGTGTTGGGATTACAGGTATGAGCCACTGCACCTAGCCTAATTACTACTTTGTGATAAACACTCTATGACCTTTCTGAGCCTCAGTTTCTTTAGCTGTAGAGTGGATCACAGAGAAATCTGCTCTGCTTCACAGAACTGCTATTAATAATTATAAAAATAACTTTAGGCATGTATACAGGTAAATGCTAATGCACTATAAAATCACGAGGTATGATCTGATCTGTCCTTCTATCAACCCAGCCTTGGACAACACTTAGGCAGAAAGTTGTCTGCCTAAAATCTGTTTTCTCCATTTCATTTACTAACAGCAACCCCATTTTGTTGGGGAGGAGAAGTCACTGTGCTCAGGTTGAAAACGGCATCTCCTATATCTCCTCGAATCTCAGATGTCTGCTAGAGACTTCTTGGAAACGTTTGTTTTCTAAATATGGGGACTACCTCATCTCTTTTGTGCCTTCCTTCTTCTTCCTGCTGAAAATGTGGACATGATGTTAAGAACAGCAGAGATACCTTAGAACTATGAGGGAAAAACAGAGACCTCAGCCCTGATACCCTTGGGCCATTGAACTAACGGTAACCATTGCCTGTGCCCAGATTTCATGGTGCATGAGAAATCAAAATAAAAAACCAAAAGTAGCATTTTAGCATTGGTAGGTGTCAACTTCTGGCTCTTGAGGGGGTTGGAGGTGGGGGCATAAAGCCCTGATTTTTTTAGCATTGTTATTCTTTGTGGTATAAATTCTTTCACTTAGGGCTGATTTCAAAAATGAAAAGAGATGCACAATAGCATACCATTTTATAGTATTCCAATCACATGGACAATGTAAATAACATATTTACGTATCTAATTTTCAATAATGGCTGTTTTTAACAATTGGCATGCAAAACTCCTGAAAATTCAAAAATCAACTCTTGTACAACACACTGCTGGATTTAAGCCAGATTCATTGCATTATCAGTTTCTCTAGGAGAAGATAATCTAAATTAACACATCAGCCAATGTTTTCTCTTCCACCATTCTTCAATTTGTCCCTACTACATAGTCCAGATCAATTCCTCGCCTAGTTCATTCTTGCTTTCATGCTTTCTCTCACACGTTCCTTTCATTATCTTCCTTTTTTTTTCTTGAGACAAAGTGTTACTCTGTTGCCCAGGCTGGAGTGCAGTGCCGTGGGCTCACTGCAACCTCCACAACCTCTGCCTCCCAAATTCAAGTGATTCTCCTGCCTCAGCCTCCTGAGTAGCTGGGTCTACAGGTGCATGCCACCATGCCCAGCCTGAGTAGAGACGGGGTTTCACTATGTTGGCCAATCTGGTCTCAAACTCCTGACCTCAGGTGATCCACTCGCCTCAGCCTCCCAAAGTGCTGCGATTACAGCATGAGCCACTGTGCCCGGCCTATTTTTTATTTTTCAAAAGGATAAAATTCCATACACATTGGAGATGTACATATTGGTTACAGCTGTCTGGATATATTCAGACCTGTCCTGTTTCAAGGTTAGCAATTGAATGACAACACATTCTTGAGATGCATATGCATCAGGAAGCAAGGAGGGATGACTACTTTTTAAAAAATGCTACAATAGAGGAGGATAGTAAGCAAAACATCTCATTTTTTGCTTACTGCCTAAAAGCTATTTTTGTTGTTTAAAATCTATGTTGTTGTTTTGGAGATAGTGAAGATAATGGTTATGATAATGAAGATAAGATACAGGATAAATGTAAACTATCTTCAGGTTCAAAAAAATAGAATGTGGAAGAGTGAATGATCAGCAATATGGAAAATCAACAATCTGGAAACAGTTGATCACAGAATGAATAAGTAGTCAATAAACCCGTAAATATGTAAGCTGAAGAAAAGCCTTGGCCAGGAAGGAAGAAAGAGGACTTTGGAGTAAGCCTCATTCTTTCTAGCTTCAGAAAACACAGAATCAGGAATACTAGGCAGAACTTATTGCATGGCCTATTTTGGCATAAGGGATAATGTTCTAACAACAAGCATTGAAAGAAACAAACCCAAAACATGATGAACTCCTCTTGGAATAATTCAAGCTGAAGCTAGCTAGGTACTCACTAGAAATGCTACAGAGGAGATTTCTGAAGAAAGAAGTAGTTGAATTCACCATTTTCTAAAGTGCCACCTACAAATATGATTCTTTGGTAAGGAGTACATCCATCTAAAGACATGCAAGAAAGTTGCTAATTGTGGCTCTTACAGAATCCAGTTTGAAGATGTAGAATCACTTTTAAGACTCGGTGTTGCTTTGATTCGATCGTAACACCTACAGCACTGCATGTCTTGCACTCTTTCCTACGTACTCAGCAAGGCCAGTCTCAGTATATGGTATTTGCTATCTACTGGTCCATAGCAAGCCAACATTTAGTGGCTTTAAATAAAAACTATTTCATTTGCTCACAATTCTGTGGGTCAGTAATTTGAACTGGTATCAAGTGAGCAGGTGACTTTTGCTGGTGTTGCCTGAAGTCACCCACTGAGGCTATGGTCCTGGTGGACTGGTTGGCGGCTGCTTGACCTAGAAGTAGCACCTCTGTTCCACAGAGGTTCATTCTCTAATGGACTAGCCTGGGTTTCTTCATATATCATCATTTCAAGGGGATAAGAACAGAAGCTGCAAGACTTGGAAGTCATATAATATCATCTCTCCAACATCCTATTAGTTAAAGCAAGTCACAAGGCCAGCTCAACTTGAAGGGGCGTGGACATAGATTTCACTTCTTGATGACAGGAGCTATAGATTTTGTGGCCATTTTAAATCGACCATATCAGTAAATGCACCTAACTTTATTGTCTCTTATCCAGATGCCTAGTCTCCTGTCTGTGTTTGCTGGTGATGATATTCCAACAGAATGTGAGTGGAAATCTTTTCCACAAAAGATCCAACTCTGATGAGGCAGTTGTCACCTCCTTACGTCTTCCATAGTTGCTGAAAAGGCCAGGCATATCAAACCTTTTCTAAAACTGGCACCAGCATCTTGTATGAAGAGGAGGCAGAATGGTCCCAATCTGCTACCTACGATGGATTGCCAAAGAAATGGTTGCTTTCTTTACACTCAAGTGCCTTTTCCCCAGCACCCTTGCTGATAAGCCAGCGTTTGCCAAAGACCAATAAGCATGCTGACATTTCACTAAGAGTTGTTATCTCTAGACACCTGTGGATAAATGTGCTAATGAGAGGGTTTTCTTAAGGGCTCTTCTATCTGTGATTATTCCAAGCCACGGTTGAATACAAACATCATCGGAACAGGAGGTTATGCTTAATAGCCTAGAATGCTTCTGTAATACTTAATCCTCTTTATGCTCGTGACAGATCAGCCTCTGAAATAGGAGCACAGCCCCAGGGGAGAGAGTGGCTTAATCATCCAGCCTCAGGTAGGAGAGCACTAATGGGTAATGACTCTCCAGCCCCATAGTGCTCATAGTCTATATATTTCCAGTCCAATCAAGCCAGAACCCCAAGTAATTATTTCCCATCAAATTTTGTTATTCAAACCATTTATGGACTAATTCTCTGGGAGGGGCTAGTTGTTTCTTACACTTTCTTGGTAGAGAAAGAGGTCAGTGGAAGGATGTTTTATATCATGCAAAGGCTTTACTCCAAGACACTTACTTGGTCCCCCAAGCTGCTTAAACAAGCCTAATGTCCAATTATCTGAAGTTTAGTTTGTTCAAGTTTCCTTCTCTCTTTCCTTCCTTCCTTTCTTTCTTTTCTCTTTCTTTGTCTCTCTTTCTTTCTCTCTCCTTCCTCCCTCCCTTCCTTCCTCCCTCTCTCCCTTCTTTTCTCCCTCCCTCTCTCCTTCCTTTCCTTTCTCCCTCCCTTCCTCCCTCCCTGTCTCCCTCCCTTTTTCTCCTTCCTTCCTTCCTTCCTTCCTTCCTTCCTTCCTTCCTTCCTTCCTTCCTTCCTTTCTCTCTCTCTCTCTTTCTTTCTCAGCATCTGACTCTGTTGCCCAGGCTAGAGTGCAGTGGCATGACCATAGCTCACTGCTGCCTCAACTTCCTGGACTCAAGCAATCTTCCAACCTCAGTCTCCTGAGTAGTTGGGACTACAGGTGGGTGCCACAATGCCCAGCTAATTTTTAAACTTTTTTATAGAGTGAGGTCTCACTATGTTGCCAAGCCTGGTCTCAATTTTCTGAGCTCAAGTGATCCTCCCACCTTGGCCTCCTAAAGTGCTGAGATTACAGGGGTACACCACCCCACCCAGCCATTTGTTCAAGTTTCTAGAAAATTTTACTTGTCACTTCTTGAGTTTTTCATGTTCTGTCTGGACTGTCAGCAGTTGTAGGGTGTTACCTTATTAAACATATAAACATGCCTTTATTTATTTATTTTTGTGGAGATGAGGTCTTGCTATGTTGCTGGTCTCAAACTCCTGGCCTCAAGCAATCCTCCCACCTTGGCCTTCCAGTGCTGGGATTACAGGTATGAGCCACCACTCCTGGCCTAAGTTACCTCCTGCTTCTCTTTCTTCTTGCAACTCTACCTCCCAACAG
This sequence comes from Cacajao melanocephalus, assembly GCA_963573385.1. Lineage (NCBI taxonomy): Eukaryota > Metazoa > Chordata > Mammalia > Primates > Pitheciidae > Cacajao > Cacajao melanocephalus. The sequence continues at coordinate 29,176 of CAUYLG010074497.1, read as the reverse complement.
CTCCTTCTTTTTTATCTGCTCCTTTTTTTCCATTATCCTTATAGGTCTTGCTGTTTAAATTAGAATCTAGCACTTGAAACAGAGTCTATTCAGTACTTTAAACACAAAGCAATTTCATTACAGAAGTGGTAGAAAGGTTGGAGAAATAGGATCTCAGATGAAGCTCCAGGAGAAACTCCCAGAATGCCAACGAATTGATCTTGAGGGAGTTACTTCCTCAGCTAAAATCAGGAAAGTGGCAAATCCAAAGGCCGTTCCAGAAACTGCTGCAATCCAGGGATTAAAAAACAGGAAAGTGAAAGCCAAGATCAAAAAGTTATTGCTTCTGGCCAGGTGCAATAGCTCACACCTATAATCCCAGCACTTTGGGAGGCCAAGGTGGCCGGATCACCTGAGATCAGGAGTTCAAGACCAGTCTGAACAGTATGGAGAAACCCAGTCTCTACTAAAAATACAGAAATTAGCTGGGCGTGATGTCACATGCCTGTAATTTCAGCTACTCAGGAGGCTGAGGCAGGAGAATCGCTTGAACCCAGGAGGTAGAGGTTGCAGTGAGGCAAGATTGTGCCACCGTACTCCAGCCTGGGTGACAGAGCGAGAGTCTGTCTTAAAAATAAAAGAAAAAAAGTTATTGCTTCTCACCACCTATAAAGCTAGGCCAGTGCTCCATTAAATTCCACGATCCATGACCTTGCTTGCCCACAGAAAACAGCCAAAAGCATCATGCAAATGCCCACCATATCATCTTGTCCTTGCAAACATCACATAAGTATATCTGATGAAAAGAAACAATTTTCTGGCTGAAAGAGTGTCTGGGAAGTCCAGTCATTTTTAGATTTCTAATCTCTGCAGTAAGGGAAGGCATTTTAGAAGAAGGTGACCATGAGTGCCTATTGACCAATTCCTACAGGGGACTATCAGTGGTCACACTTCCCTCTAATAGCCTCAATTAGAATGTTTAACAAACAAGCACGTGCCAGGCACTCCTATACTCATTTTCAACATGATTCCATTTAATGCTAACATCGCTCCCATCAATTAGACATGATGATGACTCCAGTTTTCTAGATGAAGAAACAGAGGCTCAGGAATTTAAGTAGTTTACCCCAGAACACTCAGTAGTAAGGGAAGAGCTGATAATCAAACTCAGCTTTATGTAATGCCAAAGTCTGTCTGCATCAAAACCTAGCTCATCTTAGCTACAACAGACCACGTTACAGAGCTGATGACTCCCTCTCCAGACTGTGGGCTCACCCGATAGAGCACATAAGATGAGTCTTCTACTCTCCTTTCTAGAATGTGGCTGATTGATTTATTCATTTAGCCCACTCCAGCAAGCCCTGGGTCCAGGAGTAGACACTGGCCAAGTAGAGGAATGACAATACCTTTAATATTATGATGTTCATTGCAGTTTTGCCACCCCTACACCAATTGGTTTTCTTAGAAACAAATATCTTTGCAGAGAAATCTGAAGAGACAGAATTTAATGACATAAAGAAAAAGAGCTTGAAAAGGATTTTTAGTTTGGTATTTATAATCATCCCATGCATAAAAAATATCATTCCCAAATGTTAGGAAAAGGAACAGAGGCCCTCGAATCTGCTGCAGACCCAATGAATAGCCTTTGGCAGGTGAAAAATCAGTATAAAGGTATGGCCTTACCCGCTAATGGGATGCAAAATCAATTAAAATCACTTTTTTCTATTCTGATAAAGAATATCATTTAGGATCTGATGGTGAATTCCCCATCAGTAGATATCTGAAGTATCTTTCTGTCACAGCTGAGTACCAGACTAGTGTTTATTGTCAGGAAAACAAAAACACAAAGATATTGTTCCTGGTCTCGTACTTGCTTTTTTCATTCTAATTCAGTCAGTCCTCTCAACTGAGAAATCCCTCATTCACATAGAACGCTGCATCGAATCCACAACGGTGTGGGAGAGGCAACACGTTACTTCCCACCTCCTAGAGCCTCCAGCAAGACCTGAGAATTAAACTGACATAAGACAGATTAGCAGGAGAGAATCACACTGGTTTTACTTCTGTGGGATCCCAGGCTGGAGTGCAGTGGCTCAATCTTGGGATGGAAGCCAGCATAGAAAAATAAAGACCCAAAGAAGTGGCAAAACCCAAGCGCTTATGAACTGAGTTGAACAAAGAATAGTTAATGGTGAAAATATGGCCAGACAAAAGGGCTCGGGGTTGGGTAGTTAATCGTGGAGAGAACTAGGAGGATAAGAATTTGTTTAATAAGGTTTGTCTGTACAGTTGGCTGTCTGTATCTGCATCTGCAGATTCAGCCAATCACGGATTAAAAATATTCAAATAAGCCAGGCGTGGTGGCTCACGCCTGTAATCTTAGAACTTTGGGAGGCTAAGGCTGGAGGATTACTTGAACCCAGGAGTTTGAGACCAGCCTGGGCAACATAGTGACACCATTTCAACAACAACAACAAAATTTTTAGTTAGCTGAGTGTGGTGGCCTGTGTCTGTAGTCCCAGCTACTCAGGAGGGTGAGGTGGAAGGACTGTGTGAGTCCAGAAGGTTGAGGCTGCAGTGAGTTGTGATCATGCCACTGCACCCCAGCCTGGGAAATAGGGCAAAACTCTGTCTCAAAAAAAAAAAAATTTTAATAAAAAAACTAGTAAGGAATAACAATACAAAAATAAAAGTAATATAATTAAAAAGCAATTCAATAATATAATACAATAATGGTACAACAACTATTTACATAGTATTTACATTGTATTAAGTATTATAAGTAATCTGGAGATGATTTAAAGTATGTAGGAGGATGTACGTAGGTTATATGCAAAAACTATTTACTTTGCAAACACTACCATATGCAAATACTACTGTACGTTATATGATTTTGGTATCTGCAGGGGGTCCTGGAACCGATCTCCTGCCCATACCAAGGGACAATTGTAGAGATTACCCTCAGCCTCAACTCCTCTTCCCTGGTGATACAACTGTTTCCTTCCTCCTGGTCTTGAAAGGACGTGTTCCATATGGAGGTTTCATCCCCTGCTTTCAGGAGAAAAGGGAGGTCAGAGAGCCCTTCTTGCACCTGTTGTTTTCCAAGCGCCTTAAGCTCAAAATAATCCTTCTGCCAAACTGGCTTACTTGGGGCAGCACATTCTGCCACCCTTAAAAGGTAAACGTGAGACAACTGAGACCTTCACTTGACTCAGTAACTGGCTAGTCCTTCTGGTAATGGGCAGATTTGCTGCCTCCAGTGTCCAGAGAGTTCCTTCTCAGACACAAGCACTATGAGACAGTTTCTGGTTCTCAGAGGGAATCTCACTTTACACACACAAACAGATCAGTAAATACTACTTTCAGGCTGGGCACAGTGGCTAACCCCTGTATTCCCAGCACTTTGGAAGGCTAAGGCAGAAGGAAAGCTTGAGTCCAGGAGTTGGTGACCAGCCTGGGTAACATGGTGAAACCCTGTCTCTACAAAAAAAAAATACAAAAATTATCTGGACATGGTGGTGCATGCCTGTAGTCCCAGCTACTCAGGAGGCTGAAGTGGGAGAATTGCTTGAGCCCAGGAGGTCGAGGCTGCAGTGAGTCAAGATTGAGCTACTGCACTCCAGCCTGGACAACAGAATGAGACCCTGTCTCAAAAAAAAGAAGAGAAAAAGTGCTTTCAGAACTAACACTTCTTTAAACATGGAGCAAATGTTACAAAATACGGGGGTGGGGAAGGGTATTTTTACCTGAGGAGTCCTATGATCTACATCCTCCTACAAGGGATACGATAATGAGAATGAAAACGCACATTATTTGTCTCTCTCTGAGGATCTCATGAACAAACAGTAAATGTTCTTATTAGCTGTGAGGTACCCTTTCTGCCTGGAAATTGCCCCAGCACGTGTGGGCATTTACTCAATGTTGATGACATATGGGTAACAGCCAATGCTTCAGCACCATCAGGAGAGGATAAGCCCTCCTCCTATTGGTCAGGGTATCTGCTCTTCACATTTCAACAAATTATAATATAATATCCTGCAGCAGCACCCACACACTCAACTCCTTTTTTGGTTTCTAATATAATTATCCAGAAATTCTTCCTAATTACCATGTAATGCACCTACCCCCGTGGGAATGGTTTATATTTAAATATAAACCATTTTTACATAAATTATATTAAATATAAACTATACTTAAATATAAACCAGTGTTTATTAGATTAAATGTCCAATCTTCTTGGGGTTAAGTAATTCTAGTTCATTTGGCTTTTCCTTGCCCTCCGACATGGAAAGTCAGCTTTGTGAGTCATCTGTACACTTTCTCTGGTTCTGCATGTTCCTATTCTCTGAAATCCATAGCAAGTTTTCATCCCCTAAGGAAGCAAAGATTCACACAATTCCAGCTTCAATATGTATAAGAAAAATATTACCTGGTCTAAAAAGGGATCAATCCTTCTTTAAAAACAGGGAATTAAGTAAACAAAGGAATATATCAGTGCAATTTGCCTAAGAATTGAGAGGTAAATGATAGAATCAGAGCCTGAGCCCAAATCAGGATAGTGCCAAAAATATACCATAGGTGCATGGCATACGCCCAACCAAATATCTGGTGCAAATCCAAGGACACTGACTCAAAACTTTTCCATTCCGAAAATTTCTATACCAGCTAATTTTTCCCAGAGGAATGGGAAATGTTTTATGTTCCTTTAAAATTAAGGAACAGGTGATCCTCCTGAGTAGCTGGGACTACAGGCACAAGCACCCATGCCCAGCTAAATTTTGTATTTTTGTAGAGACAGGGTTTTGCTATGTTGGCCAGACTGGTCTCAAACTCCCCTGTTACATCAACATAATAAAAGAATACATATATCCATCACATACTACATCATTATGTAAACTAACTTACATTTAATCTGTTTGAAATACAATGTTTAAATATTTTAGCTTAATGTATGGTTAGCATTTTGCTAAAACTTAGTATCTACTCATATACTTAGCTTAATGTATGGTTAGGATTTTGCTAAAACTTAGTATTTACTCATATTAGCTACTTAATTTTTAAAAATGTTTTCCAGGCTGGTCACAATGGCTCACGACTGTATTCCCAGCACTTAAGGAGGCGGGCGGATCACAAGGTCAGGAGATCGAGACCATCCTGGCTAACGTGGTAAAACTCCATCTCTACTAAAAATACAAAAAATTAGCCAGGTGTGGTGGCATGCATCTGTAGTCTCACCTACTCAGAGGCTGAGGCATCTGTAGTCTCACCTACTCAGAGGCTGAGAATTCCTTGAACCCAGGAGGTGGAGGTTGCAGTGAGCCAGGATCTCGCCACTGCACTCCAGCTTGGGCAACAGAGAGAGACTCAGTCTCAAAAAAAAAAAAAAATGTTTTCTCAAAAAATGAAAGGCAAATTACCTGAAAGGAACTCCACAGCTTGATCATGTTCTGCTCATAATACAAGGCTGTAGCTATCTCTAAGGGTGGGTTATGTTATTAAATCCTGACATGAACTGACATAAAATTCATAAAACAATCTAAGAACAAATCATATAACATTACCAACCATCCAGGGGGTATGGAATATCTAGAAATAAACTAATCAATCTGTCACTTGGATTAAAAAAAAAAACAAAGGATAAAGAAAAAGAAGTTACCTCTCCTCATATGCCGGTGAAATAATATTTAATTTCCCTACTCATCCATTCCCTCCCCATAACTAGGATGAGGTGAAAGGGACGTGTCCTTTCTCCTATGTTCCCTACCTGCTGAATGGTGTAGTATCATCAATGAACAAACCAAAGACCCATAGAGATTTAAACAAAAGTATTCCCTCAAGAGGGAAAAATGAGATCTTTTTAAGTGCTGGAAAGGGGGAATATGTAATAATTATCATAATGGAAGAATTGAAAACTATCAGTCTGTATTGGATAAAGTGAGCCAACAGATCTGCGAACAGTTGATTAAAAACAAGGCTCGGCGCGGTGGCTCACGCCTGTAATCCCAACACTTTGGGAAGCCAAGGTGAAGACCATCCTGGCCAACATGGTGAAACCCCATCTTTACTAAAAAAAAAAAAACAAAAATTAGCCGGGCATGGTGGCATGTGGCTGTAGTCTCAGCTACTTGGGAGGCTGAGGCAGGAGAATCACTCGAACTCCGGAGGTAGAGGTTGCAGTGAGCCAAGATTGTGCCACTGCACTCCAGCCTGGGCAACAGAGCAATACTCCATTTCAAAAAGCAAAGCAAAACAAAACAAAACAAAAAAACCAAGGCTCATAATGTCATCAGAAATAAATCTTCCCTTAGGATTGGTGCATGGGAACCACTGAAATTGCATGGTCCTTATCAGCTTGGGCCGATCAGAATCAGTAGCACTGAAACTCAACATTCAGAATTTGACATCTCCTAGGCAAGTGCTGCTCTAAGTGAAAAACTTTCTTTGTACAACTTCTACTCATTCACTATAGCAGGAAACCTGGGGGCTGGCACAGATGTCTCCATCCCATGGACACTGCCTTTCATCAGCCCTTATCGTCTCTTGCAATCAGATTTCTGGAATCATCTCCTGCAGAAAAACCTGCACCCTCAGCATCATTAGAAAGGTAGTCAGAGTCCACCTCACACCTTAGCAGAGTCAACCTTTAACACTCCCTCCAAGTGATTCATGAGCACAGAAAATTTTGAGAAGCACTGTCCCTTCTGACTGCCTCCCTAACTCATCCTCTAACTCTTTCAGATCTTTCTAAAATATCGGTATGATGAAATACACTCTGTACAGCTTTGTTAGTGTAATATCCTACACCCAACTCCCTGCTGTCTGAATCTGGTGTTTCTCACTCTGGCTAAACCTTAGAATCATCTGGGCTGCTCTCAAGACTGCCAATATCTTCATCCCCATCCCTGACATTATGATTTAACTGGCAATAGGGTGTTAGTATAATGTTGTTTACCCAAGTAATCTTTTTTTTCTTTTTTTTTTTTTTTTTGAGACAGAGTCTCACCCTGTTGCTCAGGCTTGAGTGCAATGATGCAATATCAGCTCACTGCAACCTCCGCCTTCCAGGTTCAAACAATTCTCCTGCCTCAGCTTCCCGAGTACCTGGGATTGCAGGTGCCTGCCACCATGCCCAGCTAATGTATGTATTTTTAGTAGAGACAGGGTTTCACTGTGTTGGCCAGGCTGGTCTCCAACTCCTGACCTCATGATCCGCCCGCCTCGGCCTCTCAAAGTGCTGGGTACAGGTGTGAGCCACCGCGCCCAGCCCCCAAGTGATCTTAATGAGTCACCAAATGTTGAGAGTCATTGACCCAAGAATGAGGTTGAGGTTTCTTATTAGGGCAGGTAAGTTCCTTTAGGACTGAGCCCCTCCCTGGCCTCCTCACTCTCATCACATTAGTATTCCTTGGACCATGAGCTCAGCTTTAATAAACACGCATAAGAACACTTTCCCCCAGCGCCTTCAGGCTCCTGCTCATGGATAAATATCCCCCATCTTCTCCTGTCCACCCGAACTTCCACTAACCAACACCTACTTTTTTTTTTAAGGTTAAACTTGCTCCACCTCCCAGGTAACCTTGCCTCCTCTCTCCCTCTTCTCCCACTCTACTGGAAGTATTTACACATCTGCATCTCTTCCCACAGATCTATATGCCTCCCAGGACCAGATTCCAAATCATCTAATCCTAGCAAATATGCTACATAAGGTCAGAGATGTGTGTGTGTGTGTGTGTGTGTGTGTGTGTGTGTGTTTTGCCGCTCAAGACGGGCTACAGAATTTGCAGGGCCAGTGCTAAATGAAAATGCAGAATCCCTTGTTTAAAAAAAACATTGAAAATTTCAAGAAGGCATCAACAGAGCATTAAATCAAGCTCAGAGCCCTTCTCCCTGTACATAGCTGTGCTTAAAAAGGTCTGTTGAAGGAATTTATTTTTTTTTTGCAGGTTTTGCACCTGGTATAATAATTTGTGGGAAGCACGTGTACTCCTGCACTCTGAGAAAGACACACATGTTGTGGCTGCAGTGGTAGAAAGAAAGAAGGGAGGATGGGGGAGGCATTGCACAATTTATGATGAAGCAAATGCCTCATTTAACAGCATCCAGACACTGCCAACAAGCATGCAGGATTCTTCTTTATGGTCCTATTGATGATTGCACGTAGCAACAGATAATCTCCTCCCAGACTGGCAGGCAGAACATGAAGTGGGTCTCTCTACCCAATCAAATATTTTCTGCTTTTAATTGGATAGCAACATAGCCAGGAGAGCTTTGCCAAAGGCACTTGATCTTAGGGAGAACAACGCATATGTTAAAAAATTTTCAAATAGATTTATTGTTTTTTTCCATTTGCTAACATTTAACATGCTTGTTTTTCTAATCATTCTTCTATTCTTAACAGGTAGACAAGTTCCCTCTAATCGCACCTTTTACACAAAATGACTTACAATTTTGGTTTATTTCATGTTTTTTAAAGCAAATGCACAGCAGCATGACTTTTATTCCTCCACACATCTCTTAACAATTGGGACATGGCTGGGCTGGTGGCTCATGCCTGTAATCTCAGTGCTCAGGCAGGCAGGTCACTTGAGCTCAGGAGTTTGAGACCAGCCTGGGCAACCTGGTGAAATCTCATCCATACAAATATACAAAAATTAGCCAGGCACTGTGGTGCTCACCTGTAATCCCAACTTCTTGGAAGGCTTAGGAGGAGGGATCATTTGAATCTAGGAAGCCGAGGCTGCAGTGAGCAGAAATCATGCCACTGCACTCCAGCCTGGGTGACACAGAGTGAGACTCTGCCTCAAAAAAAAAGAGGAGGGGAACATTACTTACATACGATAAAGCTACAAAAAGTCCAGAACCATTCATGTTATTATGTTAACAAGACTGTAACTGTATTGCCATTACTACACCTAACAAAATTATCCTTAATCCCTTTGTATGTATCGCCTGATTCTCTCTTGAACAAGTTCACCAGATTCCATCTTTATTAAGATGGAATATCACCCCCCCACAATCTGCCTGTACTGCTGTGTCCACTTAGAATGGATTATCTGGAAAGCTACTGCCTGGGAACACCCAGCTTCAAGGGAAGAATGAGTCATGTCGAAAGCACATTGTCATGTTCATTCCTGCCTTATCCACCACTCTGGGTAAAAAAAAGTCTTAATATTCTGACATCTGGAAGGTTAGGGCACCTACCTAGTTTTTTTTTTTTTTTTCTCTCTCTCTCTCTGTCTCTCTCTCTCTCTCTTTTTTTTGTGTGTATGAGATGGAGTTTTATTCTTGTTGCCTAGGCTGGAGTGCAGTGGTGTGATCTTGGCTCTCTGAAACCTCTGCCTGCTGGGATCAAGCAATTCTCTACCTTAGCCTCCTGAGTAGCTGGGATAACAGATGACTACACCCAGCTAATTTTTGTATTTTTGGTAGAGACAGGGTTTCACCATGTTAGCCAGGCTGGTCTCAAACTCCTGACTTCGTGATCTGCCCGCCGCAGCCTCCCAAAGTGCTGGGATTACAGGTGTGAGCCACTGTGCTGGGCCTGGTTTTTCTCTTAAAGAGGAAAATCAGCATTTCAGCTAATTTCTTTATCCTCCAATTTTAAATGGACTTTAATCATTAATTTCCTTTTATGTCTTGCCGTGCCCACATTTCTCCTTTCCTTCTTGCTCATCCTCCTCCTCACCTACTGAAGACTGATAATGTGGTGCTAAAAATACCAAGTTTTGTTCACAAACACTTCTTCAGAAAACTTAGATTTGATTTTCAGTATAAGGGTTTTCTTAATCATTCTGTTCTCAATCTTAAACACATTCTATTAATTATTCCATCAGTAGTGATGCATCCCACTAGCCTCTTTCCCCTCAGGGCAAATCCGCTGAGCAGACGGTGGGCTTTCCTCTGAGACTCATTAAAGGAGAACAGCATTTAACATCTAAATGGATTTTTAAATATAAAATAACACTAACACTAAATTAATTCCACACAGGGATGCTCTGTGCATAGCTAGAAAAAGATTATTGCCAACAAAATTCCAGAAACATTGGGACTCATCGGAGGCCAATACCAGAATTGATGTTCTATAGAAGCAAACACATTGTGTTTAGAATTCTACACTGAAATTTAAAAATGGCTAACATTTGTTTCCTGTGCTGTTCTCAAGATAGTGAATAAGCCTCATGAGATCTGATGATTTTACAATGGGGAGTTCCCCACCCCACACAGGCTGTCTTGCCTGCTGCCATGTAAGACATGCCTTTGCCACTCCTTCGCCTTCTGCTATGATTGTGAGGTCTCCCCAGGTATGTGGAACTGAGTCAATTAAACCTCTTTTTCTTTATAAATTACCCAGTCTCAGGAATGTCTCTATTAGCAGCATGAGAACAGACTAATACACCTGGCCTCAAGCAATCCTCCCACCTCAGCCTCCAGGAGAGATTAGTTTTTCTGGGAAAGATTGTTTCTAGAAATGAAAATTCAGAATATCAGTTTAGACAAAAATTTTATTACTCCTTCAGTATGTTCAGAGGGGACAACAATAATAGAATGAGATACACAAATCCCTGTCTGTGGTTCAATACTGATTCAAGGAACACTAATGAAGACACTTTTGCTTTTATAGCCTGTGGATTTTCTTTTTAACCACTAAAGATATTCTATAAGCCAGACTTAGGTCCCAGAGAGAAAATAACTGCTTACCTGAGAGGTCAGACAGCCAGAAAGAGAAGGATGAGATTAAATCATCGGCACACAGGCCAGTGAAATAGTTATTGAAGATGATCTTGGCCACCTGAAGGAAAGCAATAATAAGGGAGGGTGGGGCAGGAAGGGTATGTGCATTTGACAGGTAGATAGAAGTTGAAAGAGTGCTAAATTCTCATCACACATAGTGGAGGATCAATTGATAGATGCCCACAACTGAAAAAGCCAGAAATACAATATTGTGATAAGAGATATTATAAGATGTGGCTAAAGGAATTGAAGAGGATTCCCCCAAGAAATCCCTTTCTCTTAGAAGGAGAATAGATGGGCATTTGTGAGTCCACTGTTAGACAAAGAAAGGGATGTAGAACGACTTGACTTTTAGAACGACTTGACTTTTTAAAAAGCTAATCAGGTTTACTGAATTTGCATATAATATAATTTGCATATATATTATTTACATAAAATAAACAATCTTTTTAAAGTGTACAGTTTACTGAGTTTTGATAACATATGCAGTCATGTAGCCACAATCACAATCAAGATATAAAAATTTCCATCACCCCAAAATGATTCCTAGTCCCCCTTTGCAGTTAATCCCTTCCCCCAGTTCCCAGTTCCTGTACTCACTGATGTGTTTCCTCTCTATAACCTTTTTTAGAAAGTCATATAAATGGAATCATACTCTCTCTCTCTCTCTCTCTCTCTCTCTCTCTCTCTATATATATATATATATATATATATATATATATATATATGTGGGATCAGTCTGTTTGGCTCTTGCCTGGAATCCCAGCTCTTTGGGAGGCCGAGGTGGGAAGATTGCTTGAGCCCAGAAGTTCAAGATGAGCCTGGGCAACCTAGTGAGACCTCTTCTTTATAAAAAATACAAAAATTAACCAAGCATGGTGGCACATGCCTGCAATCCCAGCTACTCAAGAGGCTGAGGTGGGAGGATCATTTGAGCTTGGGAGGTCAAGGCTGCAGTGAGCTATTATCATGCCACGTCACTCCAGCCTGGGCAACACAGCAAGACCCTATTATGTCAAAAAAAAAAAAAAAAGAGAGAAAGAAAGAAAGAAAGAAAAGAAAAGTGGAAGAGACAAAGATTAAATCAGAAAAAGACATACAGATGACTTCAAATGTCTTGTTAATATTCTAATTTCAAAGATAAATAGTACATATAGCATTATTTCATTGATTTGTCATTATTTTATCATCATTATTATTTAAAATTGGTATTTAAAAGGTGGTAGGCAAAGCAACACTAGGCAAATATAAAGCAAAAAGAAATTGGAGTAGAGATATAAATTTCAGGCAAGATGAAATTTAAATTTATAACCACTGAATAAAATAGAGGAGCATAAAATTCAAATGTCAGAAATGTTTTGATTTCTTTCTTCCCACGTATACTACATGGGCATTATCTGAGAAAAAAGAAAGACAGAAAGAATTAAGTATGGACTCTATTTCCTTGGAGCAGTATTTTAAATCTTGGTTGATTATCTTGCCAGATTAGATTGATGACTTAGAAGCTTCATTGATTTAACTTTGTATTAAAATATAATATCAATAGAGAAAAATATACCTATCAGAAGTATCAATGAAGTTGGGCGTGGTGGCTGACTCCTGCGATACCAGCACTTTGGGAGGCTACAGTGGGCAGATCACTTGATGTCAGGAGTTTCAGATCAGCCTGGCCAACATGGTGAGACCCTCTCTCTACTTCAAATAGAAACATTAGCTGGGCGTGGTGGCATGTGCCTGTAATCCCAGCTACTCAGGAGGCTGAGGCAGGAGAATTGCTTGAACCAGGGAAACAGAGGCTGCAGTGAGCCATAATCACACCACCGCACTCCAGCCTCAGGGACAGAGCAAGACTCCTTCCCCTTCTCTTCCCCCCAAAAAAAGAAGTATACAGCTCAAATAATTTTTAACATTTAAAAATTTTTAAAAATATATTTATTTATTTTGAGATAGCACCTCACTCTGTAACCCAGGCTGGAGTGCAGTGGCATGCTCATGGCTCATGGCAGCCTACAGTTCCTGGGCTCAAGCATCTTCCCTCCTTAGCTGGAACTACAGGTGTGGGCCACCACACCTGGCTAATTTTATTTTATTTTATTTTTGTAGAGATGGGATCTTAATATGTTGCCCAGGTGGGTCTCAAACCCCTAGCCTCAAGCAATCCTTTCACCTCAGCTTCCCAAAGTTCTTGAATTATAGGCATGAGCCACTATGCCCAGTCCTAATTAATTTTTCAAAAATAAACATCTGTGCAATTGGTCCCAGATCAAAAAGCAGAACATTACTAGTGCATCGGAAGTGCCCTGTGTGACCCTTCCAGTGACCACCTTGCACACAAGCAAACCACTATCCTGACTTCTCACATCATAGATGAGTGTTGCTTGCTTAGCAGGTCTGTGTTTAACCACATTCAGATGTAATACATGTAATTTTGCATGGCACTGGAAGAGAGAATGGTCACATCCCTCACTATCCCATCTCTACTCCAAGACACCAGGAATAAATTGAAGTGATTATTTAATGCAAAATGTGCATCTAGTCACCCTACATGTATGTCAAAAAGCCAACAACTTAATACAAACAGTGGGGTGCCTTCACACTCAGCCCAAATTAGAAATGTTTTAAATATCAAGGGCTTGCTATATGCTAGGTACTGTGCTAAGTGCTTTAGATATATAATCTTATTTTACTATCATAGACATTTCCTTAAAGGTGAGTTCTGTTATTTTTCTTTCCAAATTCAGAAACTGAGTCTCACAGATACTAAACAACTTCACTAAGGTCACACAGGTAATAAGTGGGTCTTTCTAACTCCAAAGGTCATGCGCTTGGTTACTGTACTATTAGACCTTCTAGAGATAGCTGATCTCTCAGTGTGTAGATAAGAAAATCAGAAATAGCTTGAATGTCCCCTGAGTTTATCAATCAAGCTGTCTGATATGCTGCACTCCTATAAGAGAGGACATATTCATTATTTTAGAGGTGATATACACAGAGGAAGAAGCCAAGATAATAGTCCCAAATGACTCTTGTCTACAGGGCTATACAGCATCCAATACCATTTCTAATCATCTTACCCCACAATCCACCCCCACCCCACATATCCCTGAGATGCCTGGAAGAGGGAAATTCCTTTCACACTTTCGGACACAATGATTAATATCTGGAGGAACTGAGTTACGCTTAAATTTGATTTTCATCTCTATCTTTCAACCCGAAGTGGGTACCTCCTTGTGGTTCATAGAACTAAGATATGAATTGGGTGTTCCAGTCTGTTCACCGTCTTTTATAAAAGAGATAGGATTAGACTTTCATGTAGTGGCAAATAGCTTCTAACACTTTAATTCTACAATGACAAGATGACTGAAAATCATTTCATTATGCATTCAGTGAGTATCTTTATTTTCTACTCTTGTAAGCATTCAGCACTTTACAGAGTTAGGAAATGGACTTATGGATTCCATTTGGTTTATTTCCCAGAAACTTATAACATCTGCCAAAAAGGATCAATGGGAACCTTATTTGGTCAAATTCCAACTAATCTACGCCACTGGCCCATACTCGATGATGAAAATGAGTAAGAAACTTTCTCCACTGTCCACAGATCCCCACCTAGTAATCATCCCCATAGAGCTTGAAACTCTACTGTCTGGTCTTCAACCACTGCAGTCAACTCTTCCAACCAGATGAGTCTGTGGTGTTTTGGCAAAGAGAGGAATTGGAACAATATTACTGACCATTTAAGAATAAGATAGATCCAAGCACACCAGGGCGATGAGCCTTTCTGAGGAGTCCATCCTTGATTAGAGAGTAGCTTCCTAACCAACCTATGTGTGGTTGAGAAACTCCCATGACTGGGGGCTGCAAAAATTGGATCTCGAAAGAAAACCATCCTGACATGTGTAAAAGATCAAGATTGGACATGATATTCCTTCTGACAAGGTCCCAGAGCCTTTCTAACGTTGCCCAAGATAAATTCCTGATGAGAAGCCTAATGTAGGAGCAAACACGACTTGAGGCCATGCTAAGCCTAACAATCACCAGTCACCACCAACTGCCTCTTGTGATAAAAATCATTTTTATATAAATTATTTCATTTGGCTTCTGTGTCCTGTGGATGTCATTAGTGCCTTTGCCAAATATTTCTGGATCTACCCTTTTCCAGGCATGTGACAGAATTACACTTTCTCTCTCCCTTGTAGTTAGGTGGGGCCATGGGGATAGTTCTGGTCGATGAGCTATTAGGAAAGAGAAGTGGGTGACTTCCACTTTAAATGGTTTCATTACAGCACAAGTAGCAACATACGAGATAGGAACAGCTCCATCAGCCTGGGCCTTTGAGTAACTGTGAGGAGTGAATCGAAGCCCACCCCCTCAATCCCCAGGCCACAACCTGTGATGAGCATCAAATAAGAATACAAGAAACAGAAGTGTGTTTTGAACTGCTGAACTTTTGGGTTCTTTGTTCCATATTATGATCCCAATTTACACCACTACTAGGTGGAAGAGACAATTGTTATAATCATTTTACAGATTCATTCACTCTTTTACACAGCAAGCATTTACTGTGCCCTTACTTTGTACCAGGAATTGTACCACCTCTTCAGTACTGCACGAAACATACCTAGTCCTTTACCCTAGATCTGTGGCTACAGATATAAAAATGTAGAGAGAAAAAAACCAGCATTTAAGTACCTTGGCTTGTCACTTAGCCTTTCTGAGATCAGTTCTCTCATCTGTGAAATACACATAGTACCTACCTTGCAATATTTTTGTAAAGATTAGCAAAATGGCATATGAGAAAGGAAAAACAAACAGCCATAAATATTTTCTTTCACATTCCGTAACAAATTATTTTTGGCAAAGAATAAAAGATAGCAGAAAATGAGAATTTAAATTCTCTGAGCATCTATTACCACTTTCACATTAATCTTTACTTACGGGTGTCTCGGTATTTGTTTGTTTTGTTTTTTTAAATTTAGTACTTAGCACAGTTTATCTTCCAGCCTTTTTCTAACAATAAACTCCAACATCTATAAACAATAGCTTTGGTTTTCCTTGGCGACAAAGTGTCTCAGAGAGGCCCCTATGTTTCCATAGGCTGAGCTTTACTAAGGCCAAGAAACATCTTTCCCCAGAGTCTCAGGAGTCTCTGAGCAGAGAAGGAACTCTGATTTGTTATAGTCTTTTCTGCATTAAAATCAGCTCAAAGGTGAGGAATGTGGGGAAGACAAAGAGAATAGGTTTCCAGAGAATAGGTTGGACACAGGAACTTGAGGTAGCAGGATGTTTGCCTGTGACCTACATGATCATTTTCACCAGCATCAATGTGTCTCTGTGAGTGGGCAAACACGACTCAGGCCACGCTTGTGTGCCTAAGGATTTGCGTGATTTAGAAGCTCTCACCAACTTCCTCAGTGTCAAACAGAAAGTGAGAAGAGAAGACGCCTGCACATGGAGTTTGTTTTCTTGACATAATCATCATCACCATCTCAAAATAGTCCCTCAACCCTCTAGGCAATAGTGATGACATTTGGACCGTCTAGAAAACATGCAAAATAGCTGTGAATCTACGTAATCTTTAGGAAGTGAGCAGTAATGGAGAAACAAATGTCTGACACCCACACCTTGGGAAGTTAATGAAAGCCAGTAAGCTATTGACTAACAAACTTAAGAAATGAATGGATCTTCAGGTGGGAAGATGATGCCTTCAGTTTGGGGATGCAATAATTGAAGATGCCCATGAAGCTGTTGAGTAGGCAGTTAGAACTATGAGTCTAAGCTAAGATGAAATATTTGGGCAGAAGATAATTATTTAGTAGTCATCTTTATATGAATGATAATTGAATACTTGCAAATAATGGAAACTAATCTAGATTCTAGACCAGTGGTATCCAATTATTTGGCTTCCCTGGGCCACATTGGAAGAATCGTCTTGGGTCACACATAAAATACACTAAGGCTAACGATAGCTGATAAGCTATAAAAAGAAATTGCAAAATAATTTCATGATGCTTTAAGAAAGCTTATGAATTTGTGTTGGGCCACATTCAAAGACAACCTTGGCCACGTGTGGCCCACAGTCCACAGGCTGGACAAGCTTGTTCTAGACAATGAAGGCAGAAGTCAAGAATAATGTGAAAACCATTGAGATGACCGAGTGCAGTGGCTCATGTCTGTAATCCCAGCACTTTGGGAGGCTGAGGCAGGTGGACCACTTGAGCCCAGAAGTTTGAGACCAGCCTGGGTAATGTGGTAAAACTCTGTCTCTACAAAAAATACAAAAAATTAGCTGGGTGTGGTGGTGCAAGCCTGTAGTCCCAGCTACACAGGAGGCTGAGGTGGGAGAATCATCTGAGCCTAGGAGGTCAGGGCTGCAGTGAGCTATGATCATGTCCCTGTATTCCAGCCTGGGCAACAGAGTGATACCCTGTAAAAAAAAAAAAAAAAAAAAAAAAAAGAAAGGAAAAGAAAGAGAGAGCGAGAGAAAGAAAGAAAGCCGTTGAGATTACTTAGAACCTCAAGCCTCCTGCTTGGTGCTGCTAGAAAAAAAAAAAACCTAAGAAAATTAATAAAGAACACTGGGGCTTGTCCCTGTCTTCTGTTCTAGCCATTAAAGGCATGAATATGCCAGTTCTACCCAGACAGTATAAAAATAAAAATTAAGAGCATTGGGTTTTAGAATGAGATAGACCAGGATTTGAACCTTAGTTCCAAATTTTACTGGATGTATGCCCTTGGGCAAGTGATTTAATCTCTGGGTTTCAAGGTCAACATTTATAAAACATATAAATAATATCCACAATGAATAGTTACTTGTGAGAATTAAATTAGATAGTGCATATTTACACCGTACAGTGCCTTCTATGTAAGTATTCAGAATGTGATATAGAAAAACATTGTGATTATGGCTATAAGACAATGACAGCTAGGTGTCCAACAAATATCCAGGCTCCACTTCTGTAATGGAGAGTTGTTGCCACAAAGTGGAAGCTCAGTCAGGGACTACAATTCCCAGGATCCCTTGAAGTTAGGTGACTATGTGGCTGATTCCTGGCCATGGAATGTGAGCAGAAGTGATTTGCACTGCTTCCAGGACTGGCTTTTAGAAGCCTGTCATGCAACACCCCTCCGTTTTCTTTGTCTCCTTTCAACTAGATGGAGTGGAGGTAACCTCCAGGCAAGCTTGAAAGTCATGAGGTGGAAACAGTAGGGCCAGCAAAGCCTGGGTCCTAGAATTATTACGTGGAAGAGGGTCACCCTGCTGAACTGTTCAATCACCCACTTGTTATGTGAGCAAGAAATAAATTTTGAATGCATTAGATTGCATGCATTATAATGAATATATTCATTTTACATTTGGAGGTCTATTGGTTACATCAGTTAACTTACCCTAATGGATTTTATTTTTCAGTGGCACAGCTCTTGAGAGTCAAGTATCTAAGAGGCACTAGTAGATAATAGTTCATTGTAGGGCTTTTGTGTCACACTCGTATTCTCTGTAGGGTATCAAATACTCAGATTTATACTCTTTCTAAAAATCTTTTCAGGGATGGTGGTACGTGCCTGTAGTCCCAACTATTTAGGAGGCTGAGGTGGAAGGATTGCTTGAGCCCAGGAGTCCAAGGCTGACTTGACCAACAAAGCAAGAGTCTTTCTGTTAAAAACAACAAAAACAAAAGCTTTTTGAAAGGAGAGAAAAGGTCGCTAGCATTAGAAATAGATTGCACAGGCAGTCTATATGACAGGACCCATGTAGGATTGACAGCTATAATGTGCCATAAGAAAGCAATGTCAACTCTAAAAAGGCTATGGGAGATTGGAATCTGCAGAGATGTGGTCAGGAAGGAATTCTGGTGGCAATGTGCCAGAAGGATTTCTGAAAACACAGATGTCCAATATTTATTTTTAAGTTACTTGCGTTGCCATTATAGAAACTCATCTTCTCAAAAACTTAACAAGTTTGATATGTACATACAAACACACACACGTCACACATTAAAAAGAGAGCAATGTTGAACTATACATCCAACAGAGGTCTAATATCCAGAATCCAAAAGGAACTTGAACAATTCAGCAAGCAAAAAGCAAATAACCCCATTTAAAGGTGAGCAAAAGACATGAGCAGACACTTCTCAAAGGAAAACACACAAGCAGCCAACAAACAAGAAAAAGTGACTGACATTACTAATCATCGGAGAAATGCAAATCAAAACCGCAATGAGATACCATCTCACACCACTCAGAATGGCAGCTTTTAAAAAGTTAAGAAACAACAGATGCTGGCGAGGCTGTGGATAAAGGAATGTTTATACACTGCTGATGGTGAATGTAAATTAGTTCAGCCTCTATGAAAAGCAGTTTGAAGATTCCTGAAAGAACTTGAAACAGAACTACCATTCAACCCAGCAATCCCATTATTGTGTATATACCCAAATGAATAGAAATTGTTCTACCAAAAAGACACATACATTCGTATGTTCATCACAGCACTATTCACAATAGCAAAGACAGGGAGCCAACCTGGGTGCCCCTCAGTGGTGAACTGGATAAAGAAAATGTTGTACATATACACCATGGAATACTACACACCCATAAGAAAGAACAAAATCATGTCCTTTGCGGCAACATAGATGCAGCCAAAGGCCATTATCCTAAGTGAATTAATGCAGGAACAGAAAACCAAATACCACTTGTTCTCACTTACAAGTGGGAGCTAAACATTGTGTACTCATGGATCTAAAGATGGCAATAGACACTGGGTGCTACTAAAGGGGAAAGAGAGGGAGG
Source organism: Cacajao melanocephalus (assembly GCA_963573385.1). Taxonomy (NCBI): domain Eukaryota; kingdom Metazoa; phylum Chordata; class Mammalia; order Primates; family Pitheciidae; genus Cacajao; species Cacajao melanocephalus. The sequence goes on along the minus strand of CAUYLG010074497.1, from coordinate 9,679 downwards.
GGGGCAAGGGCTGAAAACCTGTTGGGTACTACGCTCAGTACCTGGGTGATGAGATCATTAATTCTCTAAACCTCAGCTTCATGCAATATACCCAGGTAACAGACCTGCACATGTACCCCTAAATCTAAAATAAAAATTGAAATTATTGTTATTATTATTATTTGAGACAGAGTCTCACTCTGTCATCCAGGCTGGAGTGCAGTGGCACAATCTTGGCTCACTTCAGCCTCTGTCTCCTGGGTTCAAGTGATTCTCTGCCTCAGTCACCCAAGTAGCTGGGACTACAGACACATGCCACCACGCCTGGCTAATTTTTGTACAGAGGGGGCTTCACCATGTTGGCCAGGTTGGTCTCAAACTGGCCTCTCAAAGTGCTGGGATTACAGGCATGAGCCACCACATCTGACCAAATTGAAATTATTTAAGAGAGAGAGAAAGACAGAGAGAGAGCAATGTTGAAACCACATTGACCACTGGCCACTGATAAACCTCAGGAAGAAAAAAAGGGGGATGAGATGTTATTCAGATTTTTCAAATTACTGATCTATGGCATGGGTATAAAAGTAAGGCAGCTCAATTCAGTATAACAGCATAAATTAATGTGAAGGCACAAAGACCTTTGCCCTTCAGGATAAAGTTATCTTCTGAGAGTTATATTGGTTAAACACACACAAAATACATTCCTAAAAGTAATACAATTTTCTGTAAAAATATGGCTGAGCAGCTTTGGGAAAGCTAAAATTTAACCTTGGCAACTTAGATATGGTCTCAGAGAGGCGCTTACTAAAATATGAGTCTAACTAAAAATACAAAATCTCATTAAGTACATTATATCCAAAAGGGAGGCAAATGGTAAACATGAGAGACCTGACTAGCGCAGAGGTGGGGTGGAGAAGGTGGTGTTAAAAACAAGGGTCAGAATTTGTCCGTGTTTGATCAGTGTCCAGGAAGAAAGCCACTGGACCCAAGTGACAAGACCATTCTAATCATAAGAGATCTCTATTCTATTGCAAGAGATAGGTATTTTATCAGAGTGCCCAATGCTGAAAATATCCCTTAAATCATCTCATTCATTTCAGCAGTTTCTGTAATAGCAAAAGATTGTAAGCACAGATATGCCCATCGAATTACGGTATATCCCTGCCATGGAAAAAGTAAGAATATCTCTGGAAGGAAGCATGAGAAATTAGGAACTATGGGTAGGAATTGGAGAACTGTAGACAAAGGTGGAAGAATGATTTTGTTTTCACTGTATACCCTTTGCACTATTTGAATTTTTTAGCATGGGCATGTTTATTATTACTATTTGAAAAAAATCATAAATAGTAAATAAAGAAATAGGTGGCAGATAATCTGTATAGCTTCCCTGGTTTTGTTTTTACTTTAGCAAGTCTGCTACACACACATGGAACCGCTAGAGAACAACGAAGGGGTAAATAAAACTGGATATAGATTTTAAATTCACCCCTTTTTCCTCTGATTCTAGTTTTACCAAAGTCCTTCCTAAAATTATAATTGGCTTTACTCATACATAAGTCTACAGGGAGAAGATGAGCTGGTTAGTGAACTGATTCCTGGTCCTCCTGTGGTTCTATTTCTTATTCCAAATTGATAATCCCCTCTTGAGACTTTGACCATTAGGATGATTATGTTTCTCTTTGTCTATATCTGGATTCTGAGACTCCAACCAGAAGACCAGATCCTGGTTGGGGGATCTGCCCTTGAGGTATTACTGGTGAGGTCAGCAGGTCTAATCCATGACAGGACATGGCCCACTGGTCCATCCGGAACACTCCATCCATTATGGAGGTAGTTATCAAAGAAGAGGAAGAGACAGGGGTCTCCCAAGCCATATGCTGGTGTCAACCCCATCCCTTGTTAAAGGGATCCTTCTCTGCTCTAGAAGATCTAGCCTATCTCCAGGAGGAGAGGAAAATATGCATATTTTAGTCAATATCCAAAGGTTCTATACCTCATTTGAAGGCTGAAATATTCGTAAAGGATTGATCATGAACAAAAACAAACCTCCCCCCCCAAAAAAACTCACAAAAACAGTAAGCCCGAGCTATTTTCAAGTCCATGTCATTAGAAATGATTTCATCAGCATTCAGCCAGTGCTGAGGTCATGATTAACACGAGGCTGGCAGCCTCCCTGGGTGGGAGCTCCTTTTTAATGAATGATAGCGAGTAGGCTTATTCCGACCTGGGACTGTGAGTCACCACATTTGAAGCTGAATGACAAACCCCATCAGGAACAGACACATGACCTTGTCCAGGGGACTTTTTCTTTCAGGAAAAACCAAATACACTTCCTGACAGTGACGTGAAGCCCGAAAGTCTCAAGTCAGATCAGTGAGAGTCGCGTAGGCCTGGGAATTGAGAGGACCAGACCAAAGCGTCGCCATGGCCCCCTTTTCCTCCCTAGAGTCTGTGATTCACTGCACTGGGGAACTGGGTAGGAGGAACAGCATTTAATTCAGACTAAAACCGAGCTGCCATGGGAGAGAAAGGTAAATTACTTTCTGAAAAACGTTGTAACCCTGTGATTCCTGCTGTCACTAATAATCCTACAAATTAATAACAGGCTGATCACTCAGCCACTGGTTTTGGCTTCAGGTTCCCTTTGATTGGGACAGAATGCCTTTTCCAAGAGTGAAATGAAGAGAAGATTCAAAGGCACCCAGGACATCTATGATGCATCAGGGCCACGGGCCAGAGACATGAAAGAGGAAGTCTGTGAGCCCCAACAGAGGGAGGAGGGAGAAAGGCCACAAACTCACCTCCTTGAAGGACATTCATGTTATTTGTGCTCCATGGTCTATGAGCTGCACAGAGCACAGCCTGGGAGCTGCTTAGGCAGGCTTCCTGGAGGCAGTGTCAGGCTGCCCTCTCCTTCTCCTCTGCCCCATCTGTTCTGCAGTTTTGCCTCTTGCTGTACCACTCTATCATCTAATATTCAATTGTTGGGGAAGGGGGAAGAAGAAACAAGATCAGAAATAAATAGGAGTGGCTGCTTCTCTTCCATAAAGAGAGGGAAGAGGGAGGGAGGAAGGAAGGAGAAAATGGTAGATTAGAATCTGAGTGAGAAGTCAGAAGTCCCAGTTCCAAATAAAAAGATAAAAGGTAGTGGAGTCAGGACAGACCAACACAGAGCAAGCCAAAATACACTTTATTTCCAGTCTTTTTGTTCTTATTTTGGCCCCAATTTGTTGCATAACTCTCTCTCTCTCTCTGTCTCTCCTTTTCTCTCTCTGTCTCTCTCTCTCTCTGTTTGTGCGTGCGTGTGTGTGTGTGTGGTTACTTGCTTATATAAACAAGAAAAATCTCTGGAAAAATACACAAGAAACTGATAACACTTTGCTTCCAGGGAGGAAACTTTTTGTACTTTCTGAATGTCAAATGAGGTGGAAGTACTACCTGTGCAATCGATATATAAATAAAATGTAGAGAAAGCAGAATGTTTCTCAACTCATGAAATAAGGACACTGTGGTCCCTATCTTAGAAGTAGTGAATGTCAGGTGGCAGGTGACAGTTTATTAGTGAATGAAACATTTCTAAATGATAATCACAATGGGAGATCTCACAATCTCACATTCACACATGCACCATTTCCAATATATGGCAAAGAGGTTTTAGTTTTGAGTTGAGAAGATGTAAATTTCTTTTTGAGACAGTGTCTCACTGTCACCCAGGCTGGAGTGCACTGGCATGATCTTGGCTCATTCTAACCTCTGCCTCCTGGGTTCAAGCAATTCTCCTGCCTCAGCCTTCTGAGTAGCTGGGATTACAGGTGCTAGACATCACACCTGGCTAATTTTTGTATTTTTAGTAGAGACGGGGTTTCACCACGTTGGCCAGGCTGGTCTCCAAATCTTGGGCTCAAGTGATCCTCCTTCCTCGGCCTCCCAAAGTGCTGGGATTACAGGCGTGAGCCACCACATCCAGCTGTAAGTCTTTAATAATACTCCTATTGTGATAATAACTGAAGTAACACATACCAAATATAGAAAATATTTTAAAATATTCTTCAAAAATGAAATTAACTTTAATCCCATAACCAGAATTAGTCATTTCAAGTACTCACTCTGCCCAGACAGGATAGATGGATATCACAGACCATTCATTGGTCATATCTGACTTAACTTCAATATAAAATTGGCCCAAAGAGAGATAATTTCTTTTTAAAGGATCTGCCAGCCTGAATCCATAGCTTGATATTCTGAATATTCTGAATACTTTTCATTTAACATCTTTCAACAAATAGGGCCACAATTTTTGTGCTGTCTTGAGGTAGACAAGTGTCTCTTTTTGGTTTAGTTTGTTGTTGTTGTTGTTGTCGTTTGAGACAAGTCTCGCTCTGTCACTCAGCTGGAGTGCAGTGGTGCAATCTCAGCTCACTGCAACCCCCGCCTCCCGGATTCAAGCAATTCTCCTGCCTCAGCATCCAGAGCAGCTGGGAGTATAGGCAAGCACCACCACACCTGGCTAACTTTTCTATTTTTGTAGAGATGGGGTTTCACCATGTTGGCCAGGCTGGTCTTGGATGACTGACCTCAAGTGATGCCCCCTGCCTCAGCCTCCCAAAGCATTGGGATCACAGATGTGAGCCCTGTGCCTGGCCGAGGTAGGCAAATATCTGATTCCTGCGGTACAGGAGATTCTCTAAAGATCTCCTCAGAAAATAGACCTTTCCTAATCTGGATAGACTGAGGTCAAGCTTTTTCAGAAAAGAAGTGGCCACTATCAATTATACCAACCATAGGGTCTTCCATGGCCCATTGCTGATGGAGAAGTTCCAACCAGCAAGGTCATCTGCAACCCTTCACCCCCAGTTGATATCCACTCAACACTCACTCCAAAGAAAGAAACATTCAGTTTATTTTACTGCTTTATATTCCTTAAGGTATACTCCCTTTGGAAAGCTAAAGGAAACCCAGGGATGGCACAAGCAGAAGCAGTGGGAAGTGTATTGTTTAGCAGTATTTGAAGGTGCGGTCCCCTGGGACATGACACAAAGTATTGATAGCATTTGCGAGAATTGGGTTCACTTTCCTTTTTATCACTATTTGGGAGAATAAACCCATGAAAGACAGTCAAACAGATGAGGATACAATTTCTGGTGCTGCCGATTATTTAACCAGACTTTGGGCAAGATTTTTAATCTCTTTAAGTTTCTATTTCATCATCCATGAAATAAGAACAATAATACCTTCCTTAACAAGTTTTTGTGAGGTTTAAATGAGAGGATATAAAAAAAATTAACTCAGTGCATGCCACGTGGTGCACTGAATAAATCTTATCTGTTATCGTCATCCACATATTGTGGAAACAAGGGTGCCTATCTCGTGGGTGAGTAAACACTACTCAAAGTTTCCAGGGACTCAAACTCTTATGTTCTATGTCTCTGGGCTCTAAAGCACTTGACTCTTTAGAGCCAGAAAAGTAACAGCTGGTATCTTGGGCTCCATCCAGTTCTGTCCCACAGCTCCTATACCTCACATCCCATGAGAGAGCCAGCAATACATTGACATAAAAAATGAATTCTATCATTTAGGATTTAACTGGATCATGGGTAAGCTGTCATTAAGAGAACTCTGAACAAATAAAAAGTTGTCGGCTTTAACATTTTTTCTAAAACCCCAGCCTGGGAAGCTTAGCAAAGAGAAGGCAGAGATTTTTTAAAAGTCCTGTTGGTCTCATTGAAAAACCAAGGGCTGTTAACATCAGCGGCCATCTTCCCCAGACACAAAGAAGGCATCTCAGCCCCTAAAGGACTGAGCAAGTTACTTCAGGGTCTTGGGCGCTCCCACTCTCTCTTTTCTACATCATTGTGCTGAAGGTCTCAAGGCCACAGAATTTAGAACTTTTAAAAATGACAAACAAAGCACATTTCCTGTATTCCACAGCCATGAAAAATGTCAGCATATAAGGCACTTGTGTGCAAAATGAACACTTTCCCACCGATATAAAGAGAGAGCCAGGCACACTGGCTGAGTTCCAACTTGCTTGATATGTTCTGTAAATTCTTCCACTCTGTTCCTAAAAGGAGTCCATGAGAATATGTACTATTCTCCCACAGTTTTTCCCCTTTGCCCTGTACTTTCATTCCCACTCCACCCCTACCAAATAACAATAACTAAGAAAAAAAATGTGGATGCCTTGCATTTCGGTGATTGGTTTTTGTTCAAGTAGGTTATATCCTGTTTATTTTATGAGTAGAGAAATTAGAATGAAGTAATTCAGGTCATTTATACAAGGCATTGTTGTGTTGAATAAAATAAGGACTACAGGACCAAAAGTTAAGTTCTACCTTCAATATTTCAATATAAATTGAATGACACACACACCAAAAAAAAAAAAAAAAAAGTATATCTAAGCCCAGTAAAAATGTATTTTTAACAGAAATTAACATGAATCTGTAATCTATGAGTCAGTTATCTGTAGGAAACCCGTTGAGAAGGCAGAGCAGGTACAAGGGAGAAGGGAGGAATCTCGGGTGGTTCCTCTATTAGAAGCCAGTGACATCCCAGCGGCATATTCCTTGGTAGTGAGACCATACATTCCATTTGCCAGGCACAATCATGGATTATGCCCACAGCCCCAATTTAAAGAAGGACCCCTCCTGTCACTCTCCAATTTGCCCTTGTGTGGACAGTAAGTTATATCTTCACCCTACTGATGGGGAACATTATAAAGGTGTCGAATGTTCCATGGGGAGTGACAGAGAGAGGATTTGTTTCTCAGTGGAGTCAAAACATAGGTAAGTTGATATTTCACAGCGAATGATGAAAGGCATGAACATCAACAGAGCAGAGCTAATGTTGCACAGGGGAGGGTCTAGGAGGGTTTCAGTCCCACAGGGTCATCATAGCATGTTACAACTCTTTGTCCTTTGAACTGTGTATTTTGTGCTTTGGGCATTTGCTTGCATTTACAGCATTCTTTGTCATACGGCTTTGTGTCTGTATCCACACAGAGAGTATTTCTTCTAATAAGATGTAAATTCCTTATGGAAGAGATAAGATAATGCTTTGTTTTTTCTTTGTATTCTTCACCCCACGTGACAAGAAGAGGTTGTATGCACAGGAGCAGGTAATGAGCTCTCGTATCTCCCATTAGAATGTTGTAGTTGAGGTTGTTCACTGCCTATCATTTCATGCTGATGTCTGGGCACGGAAGCCAACCCCATTTCCCAGACTCCCTTATGGTTCAGAAGTGTCGTGTGACTCAGTTCTCACCCAACGGACCGTGAATGGAAATGGTATGTGTCACTTCTAGGCTTGAGCCTTAAAAAGTGGTCATGCCTGTTTTGAATTATTTTTTCCTTTCCTCCCAGCAAACCTAGCCACCACTCAAGCTTCAACCATGTAGCAATGACAAGACCATAGTTGATGGTGGAGTAACCCAGTAGAAGGAAACTGGGTCCTCGATAGCTGGTGTAGAGCAGAGGTGCCTGCCAACTGGAGTGTCTCCTTGGACTATTATATGAGAGAAATGCAGTTGTAACTTAAACCACCAAACTATTGCTAAGTCTCAATTACTATAGCCAGCCCTAAACCAACTCAGAGAAATAAAAAACTACAATCAGTCAGGGATCTTACTTGCCGGGTTGATATCTGGCAGAAATAGGCATTAACAGCTATTTGTTGAACTAATACATGAAATTGCCCCAGAAATGTGAATGAAGGAAAATTACTGTTGAGACTAAGAGGCCCTGCCTAGATATCACTAGGAAACTTATCTAAAATGGAAACATTGCTAACCACATTATTAGCTTAGAATTGTAATTTTTAATTGTAAAACTAAAATCATATGATGAAGTTGAATATTGAAGGGAAAAATCTTCTCCAATACCATTAATGGGAGACAGTCCCTGGCCCAGTCTGCTCGGCATATATAGCTCCATAGAGAAGAGAATGGAGGATAAACCTAGCACAGATTGATGAAAACATGCTAAGATTATCCAGCTCTTTTTGTTCTGCTTATGATTTCACTAAGTGATCTTCTCATATTCTTTGATTTCCTAAGCAAACTTCCCCATTAGAAGACAAAGAAAAAAAGAAGCACTTATTCACCACTGCATATCAGCCCAATTGTTACCTGTATCCATGTATCAATTAGGATCAGCTAAGTTCTGTTGCAGCAACAAAAATTCTAAAATCTACCTGCTATACTGGAATAAAGTTTTAATTATTTCTAACACTTACATGCCCATTACAGGTTCATGGATAGACAGTCTATGCTGATTATAATGATCCAGGGATCAAGGATGATGGGGTACTCACTACCTCAAATGTTGTCAGTTTCTGTGACGGAAGGAAACAGAGTGAGTTGTGGAGGATCTTGAACCAGCAATTAAATGTTCCAGCTAATACGATAACAGACTTAGCTTGCTGGGGACTGCCCTGATTTAGCACTGTGATTCTCACATCCTGGGAAACCCCTCAGTCTCAGGAAACTAGGACACCTTGTCACCTTAGCTGTAGCCCAGACGTGACATGTCTCATTTTTACTCTCAACTCAATGTCCAGACCCAGTTGTACGTATCCTCTGCCCAACTACATGGGGGCTGAGAGGTATAATCTGAAAATGTTCCCAGAAGTAGAAAGAACTGGAAATAGTTGACAAGCAGTATGAGCATAAACTCTGATCATAAATGAGTATTCTGATTTATAAATCACTCTCTCGTGAATGTCTTTTTTACTCCTTATTTTGATTTTGGGGGAACTTGGCTATATGAGTCAATTCTGAATTTCTATCTCTATACTGAATTATGCAGGAGCTGTAGAGATAAGTAAGCTTTAAGTCTTGCCCTCAATAGAGTTTTTAATTAATAAGGTAAATGAGATGCTAACATTATAATATAAGATGAATGCAGAGAACATAGAAAGGACTGAGATGTGAAGAGTAGAGAGGAATCACATTCAATTGAAAAGTCATTCAAGAGAATAATTCAAAAGGAATAATATTACCCTCATGAAGGTATTCATCAGAGACATTGGCACACAAAAAATCAAAACCATACCATCAAGCCCTCCAGGAAATTTTGCCCCACTAATCAAACCCTCCACCAAATCTTCCAAATTTAAGACTTTTAAAACTGATCCCAAAGGCTGGGTTTGTTACTTACATGTTATGACCCTAGCCTTCGTATTTTCCAAATTTTGCAAAAAAATCATTTTCAATTACTCAATATTTATAGCACGCTGTGTTGTTTTACCGGTATTATGTTTTCTATTGCTTTTAGAAAAGTTCTACATTATTCTAAAAATCTTCAATAACATCCCTATAAGTGAAAGCTGGCATTGATGTATGGGGATGTTTCATTCTCGGATAATTATTCTTAATAAAAATGACGGATCTGTACACTGCCTACTTGCAGTTAACAGGGGAGATATCACACGTGTTACCGCAATTAACCAACTAGTGACTTAGAAACAGATTTAAAAGAAAGAGATGCCGACCGGCCTTGGTGGCTCAGGCCTGTAAGGATCACTTGAGGCCAGGATTTGAAACCAGCCAGAGTGACAGAGTGAGACCCCATCTCTGCAAAAAATACAAAAATTCACTTGACATGGTGGCGTGCACCTGTAGTTCCAGCTACTCAAGAGGCTGAGACAGGAGGATTGCTTGAGGTGGGAAGGTTGAGGCTGCAGTGAGCCGTGTTCATGCCACTAC